>OZ020305.1:12785894-12963823 GCA_963971305.1 Arcuatula senhousia
TCGTTTGATTTATCATTTAGGGACGGACCATTTAACTTGAAGGGGGGCCTTGGTTTTTTGTTTTGGCCAGAAAATTTATTTTGTGAATGCGTCATGACAGAATTTTTATTTTTTTTTCTTACCCTCTGCTGCCAAAATATTTTTTTCATCAAAAATCATTTTCAAAATCTTTTTTTAGGAAAAAAACCAAGGCCCCCCTTCAAGTTAAATGGTCGGTCCCTTAGCATAAAAGAATTTTTAATAATATATTCAAAATTTTAAAAGAATCCTGGAAGGAAAGAAGTGGTGCGTTATTTGTGTTGTATACTAGTATTATTATATTGTTAATCATACCTCTCCGTAAAATCCTACTTCCAAAGTCGTTCTTAAATCAGAAATTCCTATGCCGGAAATCTCTTCAAAGGCCGTGGAAATGATGTCATCACGATCGACGCTTATAAAATTTGTATCTCCTTCTAATACCTCTGATACTGAGCGCACATCAAGTGGCCTTCCAGTGACTATATCCAACTGCAGTTTTTTCAAAATTTCCACAGGGTCTGTTATGTTCCTCTCTAAACAATAGCCAATACACTGGTTAACGACACCAAGAACAGTTTGCTCAGAGGGAGCTCCAACAACCGACGGAAATGAAGGGGTGTGTACTACAGGCGGGTCCGTAATAACTGTGTCCTCAAGGAAGTCGAGATCGGGGAGCACTGAACTCGAAAAGGAAATACTAGAAATCGAATGCGCTTCTGTTTCCAAGGATGTTGTATTTGTTATGCGTGTCAAATTTAGTCTAGGAAGAGCTGACGGTGCTACGTTTTCGTGCGCGTTCAAACTATCATCTTCTTTTTGGGTGTGCATATTTCAACATGCGCACGTAGAGCGCGTATCTCAAAGTCCTTGTCGCAAAACTGACACTTCTCTTTTCTTATAACAAAGCATTTATCTCCATCATCGTTTTCAGGGGCAGTGCTCAGGTTATTTTGGACAGGTCTGATATATATCTTCGTTTGTGAACTTATGACAGACCTTAATTCTTTGACGGCATAATTGCAGCTTAGAATCGTCAATGTTCTACAGTTCTGCGTTGTCCTCAACAGCTCGAATCCCCCAGCTAGTTTCAATCTTGGAAACCCATCGTCACTTATAAGCCTTTCCACAACCGCCTCTTCATCATCCTCATAATAAAGAGTTATTTTTTTTACACCAAGACCAGCTCGAGCCAAGATTTCTTTTTCTTGTGTTGATGGTACCGCTTTAGCTTCAGTGCTGGCCAAACAAACAAAATTAGCGGTCCACGTGCGTGACCGAGTCCTTGTCGCTCCAGAGTGGTGCTTCTTCCCTCTTGTAACATTATACGGCTGGAAAAGTCTATTTCTCATTTGAGAAATATTTGAACGTAACGATAAAGTTGGGATGCTGGTACCTTGGGCCAAAGTGTTTACTGTTGATGTATTTGGGCTAGCGGTCCCTATCTCGACTATCTCTTTAACTTTCTTTCTAAAATAAAAACGGTCGCCCATGGTTTGAATTCCTAGTCTGCTCAAATCTGTGTCGGTCATACTGTCTATCATTGTTGGGTCTACACGTTCTTTCTCAAAGTTTTGAAAAAATGTTCCCAAACCCATATCATTGAGAACAATTTGAATCGTGGTTTTATCAGTGGCCATTTTGCTCATAAAACTTTCAACCGTATTCAATCAATCGTGAACTACTTGTATTATTAAATTCGCGCCAAAAAAAAATCACGTGGAGCAAGGACCGACTTAAAACGTCAATCTAATTATGACGAAATACAAGATGTATCTATTTTCATTGCCATAAAAACTTTTGACAATACATCTGAACATCTTAATTTGACAATGAATGATTTGAATTTTAACGAGTTTTTTAAGGTCAGCATAAAGAAGTTACAACAAATAAAACATTACGTTGAATTTATAATATTGAAATTTCAAATAAGCACAACTAAAAGTAAACCATACAAAACAAACTTAAAACTATCAGCCAGCTTTCTTTAGCAATCGTTTACTCCATTTAAAGCTTACATTATATGGATTATAATAAGGTTTAACAAGATAAAGCATATCAACAAGTATATTCAGTTTAATACCTTTTTTTAACTCATCATCATGACATTTGGACTTAACGTCATGATATCTCAACTTTACGTTCCGATGTATAACAGTTACAAATGACTTTATCGGCCATGTCATAAGATTATTAGGACTACCTTTTTCTGTTGAAGCTTTACAAATTGTAATTTATAAAATGAGTTTAATAAATAATCATATCGTCAGGAATATTTGGCATTTCATCTTTATATCAAAACTCATCATCACAACATTTGGACCCAACTTGACGCTGTCTCTCACTCAACATCACGCTTTTACAACTTCCCGTTCCATTGTTTTACTTTACGACCTACTTTTTCAACAATGCCATTCGTTGATTTAAACTTTACTACTTTTGTCTCGGCTTTACATTTTGTTATTTTTAAAAAGCATTTTATAAAATAGCATATCATAATGAAGATTCGGTATAACATTTTTTTATCTGAACTCTACATTACGTTATCTTCACCCAACGTCACGATATTTCAACATTACGTTTTGTAGTTTAACATTTACATCTATATTTTCCACTGTATCATTAGTATATTTAACTATACTTCTTTTTGTTAAACGTTACATTTTGTAGTTTGTAATATGCATTTTATCAAATTAGCAATTCGTTTTGAAAATCGGCCATTACCTTTACATATTTAAACAACACATCAAAATATATTGACACAGCCGCATAAGATTTGGGCGCAACACCATGAAATCTTGATACAGCGTCATATAAGCTATACTCAACATCTTGCTATCTTTACTCAACACCACGATATCTTAACATCATGATTTGTTCTTTAACATTGCAATCTACATTTTCAACCGTATGATCAGTTTATTTATCTTTAATTCTTTTTGTTTAAGCGTTACATTGTGCGGTTTGTAAAATGCATTTTATCACATTAGCATATCGATTGTAAAACTGGACTTTGCCTTGGTATATCTGAACAAATCATCATGATATCTTGACACAGCTGCATAAAATCTGGACTTAACAAAATGAAATCTTGACACAACGTCATATAAGCTAGACTCAACATCACGTTATTTTGACTCAACGTCATGATCGATTAACTGTACGTTTTGTTGTTTTACATTACATTTTGTTTCTAACTAATATATGACAGCTAGGGCGTTCCATAATTTTTCATCTCCCTAATTTTATGTCGTATGGAAAGCCGTAGTTGATCTCCACATTAACAATTTATTTACAATTGGTGTCAATGGGGAAAAGTTTAAGTTCCATGAGTTCGACAATTCAATAATTTGACTAACGTACAATTTATATTTCGAACTAGCGCGCTTAATGATTTCAAAGAAAAGTTATTTCATTCGATTTGCTTTGATAAGTATAAAGTTAATGCAGTTGATTATAAGAGAAATCTTTTGCGGAGTTTAGTAAAAAATACCTGGATCGATTCGCGTGTTCCTAGGAATGAGTTTTCGTTTGAGACCATGATGGGATTTCAATTTATTTAAGATGTGTTACGTACCAAAATAAAACACCATTTTTTTATCATTTTGAGTATGATGAATACATGTGAAGGTCATTTTTAAGAATTTTAATTAAGACCAAACAGTCTGGTCGGGCAAAGAATAAGTGAATACATTGAATTACTTCAACTTGACATTAAAAGCATGAAACGTATCAGTCTTCGGTTGTTTTTAACCTATAATTCTTATAATCAGAATAAAAATAACGTCACGGCTTTTAGAGTAAACAGGAACAACTATTGGAAGTATCCTTAGGAACGGACCGTTTAACTAGAAGGGCGAGTCTTAGTTTTTTGTTTTGAAACGATTTTTTTTCTGAAGGCGTCTCGACAGCAATTTTTTATTATTATTAGCATAATTCTATATAGCATAAATCCTTCTTCAGAATATTTTTTTTTTCTTACCCTAGCTCTTTTGCCAAAATATTTTTTTTCATCAAAAAATATTTTTTAGGAAAGAACTAAGCCCCCTCCATTTCAAGTTAAATGGTCGGTCCTTGGTTGAGTAAATCGTGATGTCTCTTGCTTTTCTTAAAGACGCAAAATAATCACATATGTTTTAAAATATTTCACAATGTTTTTTTAATAATGATTATTATTCTTTTTTTCTCAGAAGAGCCTTTATGATTTTATAAACAAAATATCTTTCAATATTTTAGTCCAAAAAAAACAGCAGTTTCGTAATTTTGGCGGGAAACTGACCGTGTCACAGTTTGTCCTCAAATGTTCAAATTGACCTCATCGACCGGGTCATACATCTGCTAAAAGTTTTGTCAATGAAAGTACAATAATTGCCGCTGGACAATAGGTGACCCCTAACCTGTTATGTAGCCTCACTGACGCCCTGACCTCAACATTACGTAGCGAAACCGCTTGACTGACTTTCTGGCTGTCTATAATTAGCACGCAGATGAAAGAAGCGTAAAATAAATGAATAGAAAAGATTGCAGTCGCCCCATGCAGTGTACACCAGATAGTTGTCAAAACATAGTTGTCGCTTATCAGATTATTAAGCTGTAATCTTGGACAAGATTCTTGTCTAAATTTTTAATTTTACGAATTTTCAAAACTTTGTTACCATTGTTAATTAAAATAATTATTACAATTGTATGGCACATAATTGTTTTTCTTTGCAAAATTGATTAGATTTTGTTGTAAAACCGGTTTAAGCAAATACGCGCAATTCTAAAGTGAATAATAGTAACGTATTTAAGGCTTAACAATATGCAACGTAGTTGCACAATGCATTGTGGTGTATGTGAGTTCTTTCTTTTTTGTAATTAACATGATAAGAGATTAAGGGTCAATTAGGTCATCATATAGAGTTAAATTGATACATGACCAATCCATGTCTTGCCTTGCGTCGCACGACATTATTTGTTGTACAATGTAAATTACTGTTCCTTTTTTTTCCATCCCAGCCCCATATTTCATTTATCATCATCATTTCATGTTCATTGTTTCAACCTATATAGCGTTGTAAGGGCGTAAAACACCAACTCACTCACTTTGTGTGAATAACTCTTTAATTTGTTATAAAAACAAAAGGCTTTATTCACAATGACATACGCCTGCTTTTGTGCTTGTGAACAGAACAAAAAGCTAATCGCACAAAGAAAATTCTGTAATAGCTAGCTCAGTGCAGCTGACGAGGAAATAAAAACAGTTCACTTTATCAGTTTTAAAATAAATTCAAATTTAAAAGTAGCAAAAAGACCCCCCCCCCCCCCAAATCAGTAACAAGAACAAACAACAAGAGGCTCCAAGGAGCCTGAATCGCTTACCTGTCCTATAGCTACAAGAGTTTCTTCAATGCATTTATATCCCTATGAATGGTTTTCTGACAACAATGACCCAATGTAGTCTTAACCAAAGCTTAATGAGCTGAAGGTTTAAGCAAGCAACAGCTTTTCTCTATCTGCAATAGTTTTCTTTCTATAGTGCAAAAACAAGAAAAAAAACTCTATACATGTATTTTACCTTTAAAGGACTATAACCCTTTAAAGGGTCATCTGACATTTTAAACCAAATGGAAACTTCATAAAGCTTGATAAACTGAAGGTTTGAGTAAGCAATAGCTTTTTCTATCTTCAATTGTATTCATTCTATAGGGCAATAAAAAGCTACGCCGAGCGCAGCATGATACGACCGCAACAAATTAAACCCTCTACGTTGGAGGCCCAATATGGATAGTCTATTGCTTTGGTCACATGCAGCCCATGATGGACTTACAAAGCTTTTTACACATACATCCTATGGTGGACTTTAAAAAGCATATTTGACACATTCATATATATCTACATCAACGCCAAATTGAACAAGAGGCTCCCAGGGGCCTGAATCGCTCACCTGGTCTTGAGTCAACCCTATACATTTTAGGGGCCGTAACCACTATAAGGGGTTATCTGACAACTTCGACCCTATGAAAACTTTTGTAGAGCTAAATGAACTGAACATTTAAGCAAGCAACAGCTTCTCTCTATCTGCTATAGTTTTTATTCAATAGGCCAAAAACATGAAAAAACGCTATTTTAGGGGCCGTAACCCCTATAAGGGGTCATCTGACAACTTCGACCCTATGAAAACTTTTGTAGAGCTAAATGAACTGAACATTTAAGCAAGCAACAGCTTCTCACTATCTGCTATAGTTTTCATTCACTAAGCCAAAAACATGAAAAAACGTCATTTTAGGGGCCGTTACCCCTATAAGGGGTCATCTGACAACTTCGATCCTATGGAGACTTTTGTAGAGCTTTATGAGCTGAACATTTAAGCAAGCGACAGCTTCTCTCTATACACTATTATAGTTTTCATTCACTAAGCAAAAAACATGAAAAAAGGCTATTTTAGGGGCCGTAACCCCTATAAGAGGTCATCTGACAACTTTGACCCTATGAAGACTTTTGTAGAGCCAAATGAACTGAACATTTAAGCAGGCAATAGCTTTTCTCTATCTGCTATAGTTTTCATTTTAGAGGCCAAATTCACGAAAAAAACGTCATTTTCCGGGGCGGTACCTCTATAAGGGGTCATCTGACAACTTTGATCCTATGAAGACTTTATAGAGCTTAATGAGCTGAACATTTAAGCGAGCAACAGCTTCTCTCTATCTGCTATAGTTTTCATTCCATAGGCCAAAAATATATGAAAAAAACGTTATTTTAGGGGCTGTAACTCCTATAAGGGGTCATTTGACAACTTCGACCCTATGTAGACTTTTGTAGAGCTAAATGAGCTGAACATTAAAGCAAGCAACAACTTTTCTCTATCTGTAATAGTTTTCATTCTTTAGGCCAAAATCATGAAAAAAAACTATTTTTCACCTTTAAGGGGCCGTCACTCCTATAAGGGGTCATCTGACAACTTCGACCCAATGGAGACTTTTGTAGAGCTTTTGATGCTGAAGCAGTAGCGTGCATCAGATTTCATCTATCTCTTATACTTTTTGATTTACAAGCCAAACACAGTAGTCTGACCCCCTTGTCTATTTTTAGTAACGGCGGTCACCACTTGTGCAATCTTGGTAGAGGACATTCTATAGATGAAGTGTGCAAAGTTTCAAAGCAATCGCTTCAGTCGTTTGGAGAAGAAGATTTTCAAAGAAAAGATAACGACGGACGACGACGACGGACGCCAAGTGATGGCAATAGCCAATACCTAAAAATAGGGTATGTAATGGGACATTAAATGATACCCCGCCACGTTATGATATCAAAAGTTCATAAAATTTGATTTCAAAGTGGCCTACCTCGAAAACTGTTTTTCGGATCATGCTGGAAATTGAACTTGACCTGTATTTTATTGTACTCAATAGCTGTTCAAAATATCATTTGAATCCCATGACACGTTTTCAAGTTATTGGTCGGAAACTCAAAATTTCATGAAATTTGATTTTTCAAAGTGGCCTTTCTCGAAAACTATTTTTTGGATCATGCTCGAAATCGAACTTGACCTGTATTTTATTGTACTTAACAGCTGTGCAAAATATCATTCAAATCCTTTGACGCGTTTTCAAGTTATTGGTCGGAAACTCAAAATTTCATGAAATTTGATTTTTCAAAGTGGCCTTTCTCGAAAACTATTTTTTGGATCATGCTCGAAATCGAACTTGACCTGTATTTTATTGTACTAAACAGCTATGCAAAATATCATTCAAATCCTTTGACGTGTTTTTAAGTTATTTGTCCGGGGACGGACAGACGGACAGACACCGAAAAAAACTGAGGGTATAACATAATACCCTGCCACTTCATGTGGCGGGGTATAAAAAGACTTGTTAATATATAAATTGATATGTTTGGCCCTCTGACCCTTAATTTCTCTAAAACAGTAAGAGATATTGCAAATCTGACTGAAAAATACACAAAAGGATTTCAATTAAAAAAAAAATTTAAATCGGACCAAAAATAAAAAAAGTTGAGTTTATGGTCGTGGCCCGTCTTTGCACCCCCCCCCCCCCCCTCCCCTGTAGCAATTTAACGGGGAAAACTATATCAAAACCATTGAATAAACTTACTACAAAAGTTTTGTCGATACACCCACTTTGACCCTTTTTTCTAAAATAATAGGGGCTAAAAACCCTAAATAAAATACCAACCTTTTTTTCTGGATATAATCATCATATTGAAATTTCATAACAATTGGCTGGCCCACTAGAACTTTTTTGTGTGTGTGTGTATAAATAGTACTATTTGCTTTAAAAAAAACTGTTAAATAATGACGGTTTTTGCCCCTTCGACCCCTAATTTCTCAAAAATGGTAAGAGATATTGCAAATGTGATTGAAAAACACAGGCAAGGATTTTCACAAGGATTCCAATGAAAAAAAAATAATTTGAAAATCGAACCACAAATAAAAAAGTCGATTTTTGGGGTGTGGTCCTTTTTTGAACCTTTGTAGCAATGTTGCGGTGCAATAAATATCAAAATCATTGACACATTTAGTTGACAGAATTTAAAGAGGAATTCAATAAAAAAAGAATTTTCAAAATCGAACGAATAACAAACCATTCTACAACAGTCTTGTCAATACAACCGTTTTAGCCCTTTTTGGCCCTTTTTCTAAAGCGGTAGGGGCTACAAACCCCAAATACAATACTAACCTTACTTTAGTGGTTACAAACATCATATTAAAATTTCAAAACAATTGGTTTTTACATTTAAAAACATTTACTCAAGTTATCGCACGGAAACCAAATGTCCCCAGACGACAACGACGACGACAACAACGACGACGACGTCGACATTGCCATAACATTATACGATCGCCAAATTTTGCGGTCGTATAAAAACATGAAAAAACGCTATGTTTGCACCTTCAAAGGACCTCAACCCTTATAAGGGGTCATCTGGCAGCTTTAACCCAATGGAAACGTCACAAAGCTTGAAAAAATGAAGGTTTGAGCAAGCAACAGCTTTTTCTATCGGCAATAGTATGGGCAAAAACATGAAAAAAAATGTTTGCACCTTCAAAGGGACTCAACCCCTATAATTGGTCATCTGACATCTTTGACCCAATGGAGACTTTTGAAATAAGGTCTATGAGCTGAAGGTTTGAGCAAGCAACTGTTTTTTTTTTTTCTTAATTTCTATCTGCACTATAGTGTTCATTCCATATGGCAAAAACATGAAAAAAACGCTATTTTTTACTTTCAAAGGCCCATAAATCCAATAAGGGGTCATCTAACATCTTTGATCCAATGAAGACTCTTGTAATAAGCTCTATGAGCTGAAGGTTTTGAGCAAGCAAATGTTTTTGTTTTTTTTTTTTCTATCTGCAATATAGTGTTCATTCTATAGGGCAAAAACAGAAAAAAAAATGCTTTTTTTTACCTTCAAAGGGCCATAACCTATGTTTTGGGTCATCTGACATATTTGACCTAATTGAGACTTTTGTAATAAGCTATATGAGCTGAAGGTTTAACGGGCAATAGCTTTTTCATTATCAATAGGGAAACTAGAGGCTCACAGGAGCCTGAATCGCACTTTTACCTTTTATAGGTGTAATCTGCAAGGCAATAACCCAAAACTTGACAATTAGGGGCCATAATTTTTATTGGGGGGGGGGGGTCATCTCACAGCTTCAGTCTAATGGATATTTTTGAAAAGCTAATTGAACTGAAGATTTAAGTAAGCTGCGTGTGTTCTTTATCTGTAACAGCTTTCATTTTATAGGTCTAATTACAGGAAAAAAAATTATTTTCATCTTTGGAGGACAATAACCCCTATTTTGCAATGCTAACTTTTCCTCAAGCACTTAAGGTATTCAAGATAAAGTAAAAAAAACTCTGAAAATGGTCAATTTTGACGCTTAAAGGGAAATAACTCATATAGTGAGACCTCCCACAACTTTGACTCAATGAACAGTTTCATAGAGCTTTTGATGCTGAAGAAGCAACCTTGCTCTAATACTTTTTGAGCTATAAGCTAAAAACTATGGCCCCACCCTCTGTTCTATTTTTTTTTTTGCAACGACGGCCTTGTTGATTGGTCAACATGCATGCATAACTTTCACAAACTTGGAAAAGGACATTCTAAAGATCAAGTATACAAAGATTGAGAGCAATCCCTTCAGTGGTATCACAGAAGAAGATCTTTGAAGAAAAGTTTACGGACGGAATGACGACGGATGCTTAACGATTACAATAACTAACCTGACCCTCTTCGGGTGAGGTGAGCTAAAATAAGAGTTGGAAATTAATCGTCTATTTTAATCTTCTTTTGATAAGACCCTTACCTGCCGTAAGAGTTAAAACTTGACCTGAGGTTCTGATGTTGGTTAAATATTAAGCTCAAGAATGACAAACTTGGTAACATAGGTGTCTATAAATAGGTCAACCATCGTCTTGTCAGGTCGCTCTGCCAACAGATCGACTAGGAAATGTGTTGGACCTGTCGTATGTTGTCCTAGGTTGGGTATCCCTGCCGTAATGGATGCCGAGGTCGTCAGCCTAAATAATGCGGAATCCTGGTCGTCTATTTATAGTAATGCACATGCAAGTGTTTGGGAAAATGGCACATTCCACGAACATTCAAAAACCCTGCTGAATGTAAAGATAAGTGTGGAACTCGAAGTATTCCCTGCCTGCAAAAATGCCAGAGCATACCGATCCCCCCATTTTCTAGTTGCAGTCATCACTCTCTTCCCCGATTGGACGCTTGTCCCCATTTCTTCTGCTTCGCCATCAATTTCATCCCCCTTCATTTGTAGCTGAATTTGTTTTGATTGAGAGTAAAGTTCATTCCCTTTATATAACCTACATTGTGATGCAATGGTGTAAAATACCCACTTACTCTCACTCATGCCCCTATCTGATTGTAATTGAACTCAATTATGAATTAAAAAGACAGGCACATTTAATTCCGAGCTTCAGACAATAAAATTAAAAAAACATAATTTCTAATCACAGCCACTTGTTTCTGAAAAAAATATATCCCTACACTATAACACAGTACGGGGGGCATAATACAGAAAATGTGTTGTGTTATAGTATAGGGTTTTTTTTCTGAAACAAGTGCCTGTGTTTCTAATCCAAGCTCATACATATGAATAAAAGTTCATGTTTCGGAAATAAATAAAATATGATTTCAACTTAAAAAAAATTCTATTTCATATATCTATGTACACAAGACAGTCTGATTTACTTCACAATTAAAGCTTCTGCTCATTTTCAAAGGGAGCCAAGTGACGTTGAGAATTTATGTAAGGAACAATTAAACCATTGAGAGAACATTGAACAGGACTATTCGGCGTAACTTAATTCGAGGTTCAAAGCAAGACAACTTTTAAGTGTTTAGGCGAATGCGAAGCTAGATAAAAAAAATGGTGATGATGAGTGAGTGAGTTGGTGTTTTACGCCGCGATGAACTTGAAAATGATGATGAAATGAAAACGAAATGATGATGATAAATTAAATATGGGAACAGTGATTTTAGAGACTAAAATGGGTCAAAGACAGAAATTGCCTGATTTCGTTTAAGCATATGAGCCACAGACCTGAAATCAGATCCCACCTTATGGGAGCCCATGCTGATGCTGCATACCAAAAATCAAGAGGCTGTGATTAGTAGTTGCTGAGAAAACTGTTACGAAAACTTTCTATAATTGGACATTTATGTCAAAAAATAACTAAGTCGGTAAACAGGAAGTACATGAGCGACAGACCTGAAATCGTATCCCACCTTAAGGGAGCCCATACTGATGCTGCATACCAAATATCAAGAGGCTGTGATTATTAGTTGCTGAGAAAACTGTTACAAAAACTTTCTATAATTGGACATTTATGTCAAAAATTAACTAAGTCGTTAAACAGGAAGTAGATGAGCGACAGACATGAAATCGTATCCCACCTTATGGGAGCCCATACTGATGCTGCATACCAAATATCAAGAGGCTGTGATTAGTAGTTGCTGAGAAAACTGTTACGAAAACTCTCTGTAATTGGACATTTATGTCAAAAATTAACCAAGTTGGTAAACAGGAAGTAGGTAAGCGACAAACCTGAAATCGAATCCCACCTTATGGGAGCCCATGCTGATGCTGCATACCAAATATCAAGAGGCTGTGATCACTACTTGCTGAGAAAACTGTTACGAAAACTCTCTGTAATTGGACATTTATGTCAAAAATTAACCAAGTTGGTAAACAGGAAGTAGGTGAGCGACACACCTGAAATCGAATCCCACTTTATGGGAGCCCATGCTGATGCTGTATACCAAATATCAAGAGGCTGTGATTAGTAATTGCTGAGAAAACTGTTACGAAATTTTTCTATTATTGGACATTTTTGTCAAAAATTAACTAAGTCAGTAAACAGGAAGAAGATGAGCGACAGACCTGTAATCGATTCCCACCTTATGAAAGCCCATACTGATACTGCATACCAAATATCAAGAGGCTTTGATTAGTAGTTGCAGGGAAAACTGTTACGAAAGTATTTTCCCTGCCCGCCTGCCCGCCCGACATTCACCATTTTATAACCCGGATTTTCATTAGTGAAATCCGGCCAACAAGAAAAGGGGAGAGCTCGGTAGGGGCAGAAAATTTACCCTATGTGGTGCACTATTTTGCGGTCCACAAAGGGGTCTTTTACGTGCATAAAGCGTGGCACCACCTTACACGTTGGCCCACTATGGTCAGCGGTCAGGGTTTCCGTAATATAGACCTGACAACCCCCACGAACGAGGGCTACCCTATTCAGCCACCTACGGTACATACCTTGGTCGCTCTAGATCTGTGGGCTGAGCGCTAACTCCGATGTCAGAATCCTAAGACCCTTAGTCGCTTCTTACGACAAGCTATAGGCTCTGTTGCAGGCCTATTCCTCTCCCGAGCCCCGCACGGGACGGTGATGATGAAAATAGCATTGTATGTTTGTGTTGAAAATCAGATCCCACCTTATGGGACCCCATGCTGATGCTGCATACCAAATATCAAGAGGCTGTGATTAGTAGTTGCTGAGAAAACTGTTACGATAACTCTCTGTAATTGGACATTTATGTCAAAAATTAACCAAGTTGGTAAACAGGAAGTAGGTGAGCGACACACCTGAAATCGAATCCCACTTTATGGGAGCCCATGCTGATGCTGCATACCAAATATCAAGAGGCTGTGATTAGTAATTGCTGAGAAAACTGTTACGAAATTTTTCTATTATTGGACATTTTTGTCAAAAATTAACTAAGTCAGTAAACAGGAAGAAGATGAGCGACAGACCTGTAATCGATTCCCACCTTATGAAAGCCCATACTGATGCTGCATACCAAATATCAAGAGGCTTTGATTAGTAGTTGCAGGGAAAACTGTTACGAAAGTATTTTCCCCGCACGCCATTCACCATTTTATAACCCGGATTTTCACTAGTGAAATCCGACCAACAAGAAAAGGGGAGAGCTCGGTAGGGGCAGAAAATTTACCCTATGTGGTGCACTATTTTGCGGTCCACAAAGGGGTCTTTTACGTGCATAAACCGTGGCACCACCTTACACGTTGGCCCACTATGGTCAGCGGTCAGGGTTTCCGTAATATAGACCTGACAACCCCCACGAACGAGGGCTACCCTATTCAGCCACCTACGGTACATACCTTGGTCGCTCTAGATCTGTGGGCTGAGCGCTAACTCCGATGTCAGAATCCTAAGACCCTTAGTCGCTTCTTACGACAAGCTATAGGCTCTGTTGCAGGCCTATTCCTCTCCCGAGCCCCGCACGGGACGGTGATGATGAAAATAGCATTGTATGTTTGTGTTGAAAATCAGATCCCACCTTATGGGAGCCCATGCTGATGCTGCATACCAAATATCAAGAGGCTGTGATTAGTAGTTGCTGAGAAAACTGTTACGAAAACTTTCTATAATTGGACATTTATGTCAAAAATTAACCAAGTTGGTAAACAGGAAGTAGGTGAGCGACACACCTGAAATCGAATCCCACCTTATGGGAGCCCATGCTGATGCTGCATACCAAATATCAAGAGGCTGTGATTAGTAATTGCTGAGAAAACTGTTACGAAATTTTTCTATTATTGGACATTTATGTCAAAAATTATTTAAGTCAGTATACAGGAAGAAGATGAGCGACAGACCTGTAATCGATTCCCACCTTATGAAAGCCCATACTGATGCTGCATACCAAATATCAAGAGGCTTTGATTAGTAGTTGCAGGGAAAACTATTACGAAAGTATTTTCCCCGCCCGCCCGCCTGCCCGCCTGCCCGCCCGACATTCACCATTTTATAACCCGGATTTTCACTAGTGAAATCCGGCCAACAAGAAAATGGGAGAGCTCGGTAGGGGCAGAAAATTTACCCTATGTGGTGCACTATTTTGCGGTCCACAAAGGGGTCTTTTACGTGCATGAAGCGTGGCATCACCTTACACGTTGGACCACTATGGTCAGCGGTCAGGGTTTCCGTAACATAGACCTGACAACCCCCACGAACGAGGGCTACCCTATTCAGCCACCTACGGTACATACCTTGGTCGCTCTAGATCTGTGGGCTGAGCACTAACTCCGATGTCAGAATCCTAAGACCCTTAGTCGCTTCTTACGACAAGCTATAGGCTCTGTTGCAGGCCTATTCCTCTCCCGAGCCCCGCACAGGACGGTGATGATGAAAATAGCATTGTATGTTTGTGTTGAAATTCTTTAATGTTCGTGTGTTAATTCATTCTACATGTATCAGGTTTTAAACATCATTTTTCAAGACCTTTATAATTTTTCGTTATTTTTCACCCCATATGTAGATTACTCAAAAATTTTACTGATCCTTATTCTGTGACCATAGACATAATTATACGTATTTTTTTAATTACCTAAAACAATTAAATGTCCTTCTTTATCATTTTTTATAATATTTTACCATTTTCTCATTTTACCGGGCAATAACAGAAAAGTATTATATTGCCCGGCGGCGTTCTATTGCCTGGTGACATTTTGACCTAACATTTAATTGCACAATTTATAAACATTTTGGTTTTGAAAACTTTTCATTTAATGATCTTCCAATGTTTTTATTCAAATGCTGCTAATGAGAGGTTAATCCTTGAAATATCGATATACAGCATAACCAAATTAACCATTTTATACCCGGTTTTGGTATTGTATTATGAATATTTATTAACCTTTACAGGTCATTTGCCTGTCCCTACTTTGTACTTATATTCAATTCCATTTTGAAATGGTTTAAAAAAATATGCTTAAACTGAACTAAAAAATCCCTACTTGGCGTAGTTCCTTCCATGTGTTACAAATGCGCTGTCACCACAGGGTTTCTTTAGTATACACTAGCTGTAACGGTATGTACTTTGTAATAAAACAGTTATCGCATGTGTAGCCAGGCAATGGCTCAGAATATTTTCCCCGAGGTATCCAGATCAGGTCAATGTTCTATTGCACGAAGTCACAGGCAATAGAACATTGAGCTGATCTGGATACCTCGGGGGAAATATTCTGATCCATTGCATGGCTGCACGTTAAATAACTATATACTATCTCACAGATGAGTTAAGATTTTAGGCCATTTTAGTTTGTCTTAGTGTTGCCTTTGGGGAATTAAGCTAAATATGGGTACATCGATAGTATTAAAACCTGCTATTACATGCCACCTGGTAAAAAAGCATAGGAAGACCGAAAGAGACACGGAGAAGATCAGTTGAAAATAAGTTGAAAGAAAAGAAATGGACGGGGGCATAAAACAGAAAATGTCAGCAGAAAGCAAAGACCTCGGTCAAGACCTTATGTGCATGCTTCAAGCACAAAGGACATGTAAGTAAATTAGTCGTTGGCTTTGTAACAGATGTGTTATTACATGTACTAGTAACAACTTCACAAGCATGTTTATTCTTCTAGGGAACCTGAGTTCAGTCTCGTTCCGCCTTAAGTTGATTATAGTAAAGCATATAACAAGCAGGTTCGCCATTCCACTGAACCTGGGTTCACTCATTTCTTGAATCTCTTTGTCTCTGTTTTCCTACTAGAACATTTGTCATAAAATCAATATGCACATGGGTGCAAAAGCCGAGTTGCCGTATTTTATTAACCAAAACCTTTTCAAAAGTTTTTTTCTGCTGCTGTGACCTTGACCTTCAATGAAATTACCCCAAAATCAAAGCTCCCCCCTTTTATGATTAGTAACAATATACCAAAGTTTCATTAAAATCTGTTGAGACCTTTTTGAGTTCCGAAACCACTAATTCAAGAAATTTTCTAAGGTTTTTCTGTCACCTTGATCTTGAACGGATTTATCCTAAAATCAATAGGGTTCCTCTTCTTATGGTATGTAACAATATCCAAAAGTTTCATTTAAATCGGTTCGCAACATTCAGAGTTATGGTTCGGAAACCAATTGTTGACGCCCGCACGCCCACCCGAACAGCCCCCCCCCCAAATCATCATAACAATAGCCGAATTCAACTTCGTTGCAACTCGGCTAATAACCTCACCATAATAAGCAAATAAGCAATAAGATATACTTTTTCTTGATTTGTTCTCCCTTAATCCGATAAGACGTTAGAACATAGCAAAGTGTTGTTATTTTTATGGTATGTTGAAGAAGCATCACTTTCATTTTGGGGGTTTGCTGTTGCATGGACTTCGAACTAATGATTTGAGTGAATTGCGATTGTTTTTCAACTTTATAAAATAAAAATTGACTTTGGTTCAGATTAATACTGCTGACGAATTGTACTCATGTTAATGGTCCTATGTTCATTAATTATGGAATCTATGGAATCTAGCTGGGGGTATTCTTTGGTTGGTTTCGAATTAGTTGCAATATAGTTTTTATATGGAGCTTTTTGCAAGACCGATGAGCATCGAACGTTACACTTTTGTGGGTATGGTGTGTGCATGCATTCCTACTTGCGTGCATGAGTGTGTGTTTGTGCTCCAGTGCGGTTATTTGATGCTGTTTTGTTAACATTCATTGCAAATCACATAACACGTAACTACCTTTATAAAAATATTTTAATTTAAAAATGACAATTTTGATATCTTCCATCTCTACGGCTGAGAATTCTAATCGAGCAAAGAAATTGCATAATCCTTTCTTTCGAATCTATATGCTAAAATTCTTTATTTATACTTATATGTATTAGTTGAAAAGGTGTAAAATAAAACACCTCATACATGTAAACATGATAATGGTTCTGTTAATCATTGAAATCACAATGCCAAAAACAATCTCAATATCAAAGTTGTATGAAGGCAGCCCTAAAAAATGTCCTTTTGACGCCACTTCTAGCTGCTACCTCTTTAAAAGTGTATTTAATCCACATGAATAAGAGTGTGTTATCAAAAAGCAACAACTAAGTGTGACCATCTCAATACTTATTCTTGTAAAGCTCTTAGTTCTGTACCAGTATTGCACATTTAAATTCTATATATCACATATATAAATAACATTTTATCATGTTTGTTTAAATTAAAAGAGTTCCAAAATATGACCAAACGTTATATAAGAACTACCATGTCCAACCACAAAATTAAATTATTCATATATTTTATAATTAAAACAGTTCATTAAATTATGATATCACGATGACGTGTGTATAACATTTAGGGTTCGATGAGGTTATCTTTTTACTGAAACTCCATATAAGATATAATACCGGTATCAAATTTACTTTTGAAAAGGAAATATGCAATATAATGCAAAAAAAATAATATCAATGCTTCACCATTGAGTACAATATCAAAATGATTGCAATGTTTATCTTTATGGAAAACGGGATGAGATAAGAACAGCTGTTTTGGCCATACACCGTCGGGGATGCGGGCGTGGTCGAGGGTACAGTTGATGGGGATGGACGTGGACCGCCTCCCCCTGGCCTAGCTTCGGGACACTCACATAAGTAGTAAGTCCAGTCGGTTCCCCAATCTACAAAAGAAGACGGATATATTTACACATAACTAATTATTCATTTGAACACCCCAAAAAATGCATATGTATTTACAATTCACAGCTCAGTGCACTACATAACGCATCAGCATAGTTAGTACATGTATCATTTTCTTCTTTGTTCGCTTAATAACTTGTTTTCAGTTTGTCTTTTTATGAGAGTATGACCCACAGCGTCCACTGACCATCAAGCAAACAATGATAGATCAATCTAGTTAGTTTTATATGTATTTCAATTCCAGCTTTTATAGACACCATTAGTATCCTTACCATTTTGATTGAGATCACAATCATAAGTCACAGTTGCTGTTTCGGCATAAACTTCTCCGTGATAGCAACCAAGAAAATAAGGAAATTGCTCAGTCACGTGATATCGATACACCCCATTGACTTCGCGGCCATGACATTGGTCCAGATCCGCAGAAGTAAGCCATCGATTTGGAACGTCTGAAACGTTCGGACCATAAATAGGGAAACCGTCAAATGCAACTCCAATAAACTCATCAACTTCGTTTCTATATAAGCAGCTGTCTGGAATTTTGTGGTAATGATAAGCTCCGCCTGGTGACGTATGCCCGTCACAGCTATCGAATGTTTCTGCGCCGTTGCCCTCTACTGCGTTTACAGACCCCCCTGCAAGAGGGTTATAAATAGCAACACCTGTTCTCGTAAGCCCTATTGGACCGAAAGGAACACATGCTTTGTTTGCGGAAACTATCGGTGTTTTACGTATCTTTTTATTAAAGTTTTGATCTGAGGGTGCATTTGGATTCACTGGTTCCCAGGCGTGGTCCGGAATACCAGATGAGGAAATTATATAGCTGAAACACAAGTAGATATAGCACTATTACCTTTTTGTTTGTTTTTTAATTAAAGTTGTATGTCTTGCAATCGTAAAAAGTTTATTGCATTTTTATTACACGTTTCATACTTATAAGAAAGTAAAAAAATGGGTTGAGCAAAATCTAAAAAATTAGACGAACTAGCAAAAAAACAAACATGAAAAGTCATATGACACGTGTTTAAATGACTATGTCGGTGTTAAAAGCTCGCTAGAGCTCGTGTTTTCTTGTTATGTAATGTACCGACTCTAAATAAAACTTTGATTTGATTTGATTTGATTTGAATGAAAACTCGCTCGTGCTCCTGGAAAGGGTTAATAAGACTACACATACCTTACGCTAGAAAATGTCACAATGGATGAGTCAGTTTACAGATAGAAATTAAAGCATTGTGGGACTTAGTATTTTTTTCTAAAATTGCTATGCCAGTTGTAGTTAAATCACTCATTCTTAAAGAATGACTACTATTCAAAGCATGCAAATTTAAAAACTTTAGTGTGAAAAGAAATGAGTTATCTTTCTTAGACCAGAAAATTTCATCATTTTCAAATATGGAAAATTTATAAAGAAGCAAATCTTCAATAATATTTTTCGGATCATCATGAAAATTGAACTTGACCTATATTTTATTGTACTCAAAAGCTTTGCAAAATATCATTCAAATCCTTTGGTGCTTTTTTTCAAGTTAAAACGATAGGTATCTGTTTCAGAAAGAACTCTCAAGGAAGCATAACAAAGTAAGATAATACACATACACAATCAGTTTGAAATAACTAAAAATGAATAAATGACCCGATAAATGAATATGATTAAAAAGGGCACATGTGGCTATTATAAAACTGAGAAGTCTTATTGCATATACTTGAAGCTTTAGCTTCTAACATAAATGGGGATTATCTGATTTCTCAATTGAGATTGTTAAATGGCAAAACTTTAAGCTCGAGTTTGTCTTTTAAATAAAAAACATAAAAAATGAACAACATCTTTTAAATTGTGAGATCAGAAATCCACGAGTAATAATGTAAGACGCTTTTTCTCCAAATAAGAAAAATAACGTTTTCCATTCCCTTAAACTTACTGCTCTGTATTCGATTCATCAACTGAAACTCTTGCATCATAACTTCCAGACACTCCAAACTTGGATATTTCTTCCGCTGTTAAGCTTGATGTGTATTTAATGAAAACTAATATTCCGTAAAGTAAGACTTGGGATATATGTGCCTGCAAGTGAAACAAAAGGATTATTACTATTTTAATAGTATCTCTAATTAATATTTTAAAATATTATGGTTCTGCTAATTTCTCCTCTGTATCAATTATTGAAAGTGTGCGCGAAATATTTTTCTTGTACTCTTCCGAACTTTTCAGAGAGATGTGAAGCAACAACTACCCCATTGTTACTTTATTTAATTTGATTTAAGGATTGAATGTTGGTTTTGCACCAACAAACCTACTAGGCTAAAAATTAATAACTGCATCTGACGCTTTTTGCCTATTCAAAAAAAGACACAAGCAAAGCCAAAATTTGAAAGGTCAAACAGTAATATCAAAAACACGGAGAGCACGAAATCAAACCAAAATGTATAGAACAGGGGTGATTGGGGCAAATTCGAAGAGGAACTTATGTCAGGAAAAATATGGGACAAATTCAATTCGAAGAGGAACTTATGTCAGGAAAAAATAATATCTTGAAATCTAAAAAATAAATTTCAACTGAAAATGCAAGACTTAGATGCTTCTCCGACACAACAGCGTTAGGTACCTTAGCGGGTTAACTTCGGGGAGACACAAGAGCCAACCATCCAACTGACTAAATAGTATCTAATTGCGATGCATAAACTATAAAAATTGATAATAAAATAAACAAAAGTCAAAAATTTGCTAATCTCCATTTACAGAAGTCAATTACAATGCAAAAAAACAAGAATGAATGTTTAAGCAAACATATGTCAAACATTTGCCTACCTTCATTTTACAGTAGTGCATTCAGCATTGTACCTCCGAAAAAAGTGTCTCTTATACTGATAATGTTAAGAATGTCAATAGTCATATTGGACTAAACTATCCATTCACCATTCACCAATGCGGTATAAATAGCAAGCAAAATCACGATCTACCCTTATTTTTTTTATTTATAGTTTGTTAAATAGAGCATATTTAAATTCTAACACATTTACAACACAATACAAACCACGTGGTTTTGTTTTTTTTTTTAAATAAACCAACACTTTGGTCATGTATTCCTTGTTGGGTTAAACGACCATGAAATAAATAGTAAGTTGAAAATGGGGTTTTAATTTTTAAGCATTTATTATTATTTAAATCCCGTTTGGGTTGCGGGTGGCGAATAGGCCCGCAGCAGCACCTAGCTTGTCGGGAAAACTCCACTAAAGACCGCTCAGAAAAATACATCGGGTCCGACAAAGCGACTGGTATTTGTGCCCCAGGTGCATGGATGAATGGGACAGCCATGTTATATTGAATGCCGAGGTCGTGAGGCTATAATGTAGAAAACCTGGCCGCAAACCATAGTGGTGCACCGTTTTGGGAAAAATTGTGACGTTCCTCGCACGTTAAAAAACCCATGCAGAGGACTAAATTGCCCGTCACTCCTTTATCCAGTGGCAGTCTAAACTCTCCTCCCCGATTGGCCTTTTGTCCCAAATTTCCCCACTTTTTCATTGTTTCATGTTCATTATATCTCCCCTTTCATGTTCATCGCCCAGTTATAGCCGAAATCGCGCTGCTTGGGAGTAACGCAATAACTAACATACTATAACTTGCTAAGCAATCAATTTTCATATTTATTGATAAAATATAATTTTTATGCCCCATCTACGAAAGTAGAGGGGCATATAGTGTTCGGGTCCGTTCGTCCGTCCGTCTGTCCGTCCGCCCGTTCGTCCGTCCGTTCGTACGTCCGTCCCAAATCCCATATTTCCAAATTCGCACTTACTGACAAATGCCACATCAATCATATTGGTATGGTAGGTGCAGCTAGTGATGATAAAAACATTGCATGCTTCGGATGCTGGATGTTACCTATATTTTCCGCATGAATGATACCATACAGAAAAATTGTTTAAGTCTATTCCCACTTGATGACAAGTGCCACATCAACCATATTGGTATGTGCACCTAGTGATGCTAAGCACAATGCATGCTTCGGATGCTGGCTGTGACCTATATTTTCCGCATGAATGACCACTTATAGAAGAATGGTTAAAGCCCATTCCTTCTTACTGACAAGTGCCATAGCAACCATATTGATATGGTAGGTGCACTTAGTGATGCTCAGCACAATGCATGCTTCGGATGCTGGATGTGACCTATATTTGCCACATGGTTGGCTTCTTAAAGAAGAGTGGTTAAAGTTGATTCCCACTTACTGACATGTGCCACATCTACTATATTGTTATGGTAGGTGCACCTAGTGGTGCTAAGTACAATGCATGCTTCGGATACTGGCTGTGACCTGTATTTTCCGCATGAATGACCACTTATAGAAGAATGGTTAAAGTCCATTCCTTTTTACTGAGAAGTGCCTTAATAACAACCATGTTGATGCTTTAGTGATTGAAGAAAAAAATAAATGTTGAAAGATGGTGCATTATGTCTTTTAGACATATTCTTGTTTATTCCGATTTCTTTTTTTATTGCAAATGTGTCCCCTGCGGGTCCAGAGGCGAATAGGTCCGCATTGTTATTATTCATGTATGTTATTGTCATTGTTTTGTACTTTATGCCATGACTGTACTAGTCTATAGTTGCATTAATAACTTATAAACTTATAAACTTAATCATCCTTATTACGTTCGTCGCCTTCAAATAACCTTTATAGCGTTGCAAGGGTGTAAAACACCAGCTCAATCACTCACTATTGCAAATGTTCTCTGCAACTGTTGGTAGAATTGAGGGCCTTGTACAAATCTGTTATCAAAAAAATATAAATGTTGCATTTCATATAAATATTGCATTTCATGTCAATATGGCATCAAGTAGCCCTAGAAATCAGGCGAGGGATGCAGGACCCCCAGTTTTGTTACATTCAAAGCCATTTTATACGCAAACTTAATTTACATGTTGAACATTTGGGTACAATATTTATAATTTGATCCAATCTATAGCAGCAGCACTGTCATACTACGATGTTCGTGATAATATGTTTACGTTACTTTTAAAAAGACAATAGCTTACAAGGGGCTTATTAAAGATAGATTTACAATTTTACAATGCATTTTAAATACTTTATTGCATCATTGGTCTCACTTTGTGTAAAATCGTGACATATTTAAAATATTCTGACTCAGCTGTAAAATGAGCCTTAAAATCGTGTCAATTAAAAAAAATATAGGTGAAAAAATAAATTATCTTCTTTTACGAAAGGGTTGCAATCATTTATGGTCATCCATATTAAACTTTGAATAAAATAAGTATAGATTTAGGGTTTTGAATGCATACATGTATTATTCATGAACACTGCAACAATTGATCGTAGTAATTATGATAATTGTCTAGCATGTCCATTCGTCAAATTTTGTACAATACTCCAGAGGAACCGCAAAGTTTTTTTAGGACAAAATCAATGCCAAATCAATCTTTTACTTACATAGATTTAAATGAAGTAGCAAAAATTAAAGAAATATATTAAACATCGTGCCTAATCCTAATTATGGACGTAATTTTTTTTACTTATCAACAAATCCAGTGGTTCTCTGACTTTGAATTTTCAAAAATATTGCATTTGAAGTAACTTTGGCAGCGATTGCCGCAGTCATTGGGGTTAAAAAAAAATATGGCCGGGAGGGGGGGGGCATTGCTGACCCCTCGATCCCCTTATCAAAGCGGGGCGGAAGAGGTCGCCCCTTTAGGATCCCCCCCTGGAATATCATTTTAGCCCCAACCGCGCTAACAAAAAATGACCATTTCTAGCTAGCCACTCTATTTGCTAAAGTAGCTTAAAACATGACAATACAAGGGGATTCAGGGGCTCTAAGGGCCCCAAAAGGGGGATGTCACTATCATGACAGAGAGGCGTAAAGAGGCGTATAAAGAAAAAGGTTTTAAAAAATAAAATGTGCCACAATTTTGGTAAAATGCGTTTTACCATCATTTTTCATCATAATATGGTGATTTTTATCATCAAAAATGCGGAAGAAATTGAAAATTTAGTTTTTTGGGCATTTTCAATCAATCCTTCTCTTCATGAAAAATGGTAAAAAATAGCCAAAAATTCACTATGCAATAAGACAAAAAATTGAAAAAGCTGTTGAATTTTTATTTTTCATCCAAAGGTTTTGAAACTTGGTTGGGCTGTTCATTGGGCCAGGCTCTATTGATACAGGTGTCACTTGTCATTTTCATGGTTGCTATGGTTATCGAGGTTGGGCATAAAAGATAAAAACAAATGATCTTTTTCACCATTTGACAACCAAATTTTGTCCTTTTAAAAAATGTAATTATCAACTAATCCAGTAGTTTTCTGACAAAATTTTTTTTAAATATGGCATTTCAAGTATTTTTTGGAGCATTTGCTGCAATCCTGGGGGTTTAAAAAATTTTCCTAGGTGCGAGGGCATTGTTGCCCCCTCGACCCCCTGACCAAAGGGATGGAAGTCGCCCCTTTAAGAACCCCCTCTGGAACATCTTTTTATCCCTGTAACATCTTTTTAGTACCAACCGCACGAAGAAAGTGACCATATTTTAGATAGCAACTCTATTTGCTAAAGAGCCTCAAACATGCTAATACAAGGGAATTTAGAGGCTCTAGGTGTCCCGAAAGGGGTGGGGTCAGCAAAATGACAAAGAGGCGTCCAAAGGCGTTTATATAAAGGAACGGGTTAAATTTTCACGAATTAGCAAATTCAGCAGAAAACGCAACTTTAAAACCACATTGTTAAACTGGAACACGGTGACACTTTGACTGTACACTTGTCGATCGCACAACAATAATGCATGGCCTTTTATATTTAGTGATAAATTATACACACCTACGTTTCAAATTATCACCCCTCCAACAACTGGTCCCAGGGACAAGAGAATACTAGTAGGCCCGAACCGAGCTAAGCTGGCACCAAAGAGAATGCCAAGTTCATGTCTGTCGGCTTGATTAGCCGCTTTGCCTATAAAACTATTTGGTTGTGTGCACCAGGTGGTTTAATGGACTAACAATACTATCCTATCGGGGTCCTTAAACCCTTAATATCATTATAATGGTGTACTATGTCACTTACAAACAGTGCTTAAGAGTGATGTAATCAATGGCCTAGTCATTTTTTATTTGGGGGAGGGGTATTTAAATGATGATTTATATTGAAATTCTATTAACTAATTTCGATTTGCATGCCTTCAATGCTTTTGAGCTCACCTGACCCGAAGGGTCATGTGAGTTATTGTCATCACTTGGCGTCCGTCGTCCGTAAACTTTTTAAAACGTTAACTCCTCTGACACCATTAGTCCAATTGCAACCAAACTTGGTATGGTTGTTCATTAACATTCGGTGCTTAGAACTGATGTGGGGATTTTTGATTCGTCGTAAAACATGGCCGCCATGGCTAAAAATAGAACATAGGGGTAAAATGCAGTTTTTGCAAATAACTCAAAAACTGCTACAGATATCAAAATTCTGGTGAGAGAAATGGTAATCAGCACCTCAAGATCTACTTACCCTGAAATTGTGAAGAAAATCCAACAACCAATATAGGAGTTATTGCCCTTTTTGTGGATTTTTTGCAAATTTTGCACCTGTTTAGCTAAATTTCTTGAAAACTATACTAGATACTTGAGAAATTTAAACTGCATGTTGTTGAGCACATCAAGATCTACAAAATATGTATAGGGTCAATGTTGTAGGACCTTTCCTTTGAGGAGTTATTGCCCTTAGAACGTCGAAATTGAGCATTTAAACAGCATTTCCTCATTACATTGAAAACGTTAACTCCTCTGACACTTTAAGTCCAATGGGAACCAAACTTGGTACTGTTGTTTATTACCATTAGGTGTATAGAACTGATGAGGGGATTTTCGATTGGTTGTAAAACATGGCCGCTGTGACTAAAAATAGAACATTAGGTTAAACTGCATTTTTTTGCTAATAACTCAAAAAGGGTGACAGATTTTTAGATTTTGATTGAGAACAGATTTTTAGATTTTGATTGAGAACAAAAGTGATCAGCACCTTAAGATCCATCATAATGTCAGATGACCCCCTTATTAATCTTATGACCCTTTCAACGTCAAATAGATTTTGCCTAATAACCTTTACTTCAGGCACATATGTCAGGTGAGCGATTCAGGCTTCTGGGAGCCTCTTGTTTTCATTGTATTGTATTGGGTAATACTTTTGTATTTTATGGAAAAATATGTTTAAATCAAAGTGTCGGGCTAAACTCGTTAACTGGCCTCGTGATTCTATCCACTTTTTCACATCATTTTATGTTCAATTTAGTATCCTTTCAGTTCATGAAAAAGATCATTTTTAAAAGAAATATCGTTTTAATTGAAACTGGCTATAAGATACATATTTATATACATGTACAATAATTTATCTACGAAAACTATGACTGCCAATCCTGCCCTAAGTATGTCGTTTTACCTTGAATATTTTTTTAAAAAGTTTTTAGTAAAAGCAATACATGTACTTATGCTAAAGTTATTTATCATACTTTCGTGAATTGAATCATTATTTGATATATGAGTCACTGGGGAAAATTTTTCAAAAACAAATATTCAAAACACTCTTTACACACATATGATGATGCATCGTTTATATTTATGATTTTGCCCGGGATGATATAGCCGGGAGTGTCAAAGCCATATCATCTTAACACGTACCATAAATGCATATCAAGGCTTCGCAAGTAAAATATTTTTATACCCCGCCACACGAGGTGGCGAGGTACAAATGTATTATGTTATACCCTCAGTTTCTTTTGGTGTCTGTCCGTCCATCCGTCCGTACGTCCGTTTGTCCGTCCCCTACAGGTTTCCGGGTGATAACTTGAAAATATGTCAAGGGTTTTGAATCATATTTTGCACAGCTGTTGAATACAATAAAATACAGATCAAGTTCATTTTTCAGGATGATCCGAAAATCATTATTAAAGATTTGCCACTTTGTAAAATTTTTAAATTTGAAAATGAAGAAACTTTCTGGTTTAAGAAAGATAACTCATTTCTTTTCTGTCTTTATATGTAGTATACAAATATATTTAACTCTTGCATATTGGGGCGGATATCATTTAATGTCCCATGAGATGCCCTAATTTTTTGATTATGCAAAATACTTAAAACCAAACTTTAAATAATTCTAATTTTGAAAATTGCAAAAGCTATGACATACGTTCATGTTTTATAAAGATCAAATTAATTCAAATGAATTTAGAACATGAAACATTTTTGTGGAAATGAAGTGGTAAAGGCACTATTGCCAGGAGATTTCCAGATCAGGTTTCATATCATTCCTAGACTCATTTTTTGGTGCTGGCTTACGCCTCGAGCTTATATAGAATTTTCGGAATGGTTTTGAACCTGATAAAGAAAGACCCTTTGTATTAATTCATATATATAGGCCTATATATATTTTACTTTATTGTTAAAAAATATCATATTTAATCGTCAACGATAAGCCTTCTTCATTTTCAATACAACGTATTGCAATATTTTTAGAGTAGATTTTTATTAAATGAATTATTATTTTCTAGATGATATCTTTTATATAGTTGCATTGTTTTCAGGATGTTGCATTGTTTTCAGGATGTACGTGGCTTAACATGTTTATTACTGAATGACCAACGTATCAATCCTATAAAATTATTATTTTGTTGTTTACGTATTGAAAAGAATACAACAACAAAAAGAAATATGAACCAACAACACTCTATTTAGCAACGCAAAATCACGTTGGAACCCAGAGGGTTATGCAGTTCCAACTTGGAACTCATCGGTAGCTTTTCCAAGAAATAAAAAATAAATCTGTGTTTGAGTGAGTTGCTCTTTTCCGTCCTAATAACTTTTATTTTTGTTTGGCGATGGACATGAAAAATGTATAAGGATTAATAATGAGTATTTTGGGGAAAGAGGGGGGGGGGGCAAATGTACAGTGGATTTTTATGACTACTGGAAAACCAACTTGATCGCTATACTGTGGATTCATTTATTTCGTGGGTACCAATTTTCGTGGTTTGATGAAAAAAGATCAGTTTGCGGATTCTTGACCTAGTTGTTCTGAAGTTTGCACCATAGAGATCAATATTATATTGAATATCTGAAGATCTATAACCCCCAACTTCGACAAGCTGCGCTTTGCTGCCTTGGGCCACGAACAAAAAAAAATCTATCCTGATGTCATGTTAGACGTTAGAAAACTTTTTACTTGGAAAGAATAATGTTCATTAAATGAAGATGATAGCCTTGGATTGACAAGAAGGGTGAAATTAAACTATTTCTCTACCTTTGTGGTCCTAGCTTCCATCTTTAATCTCGATTAATTCAAAATTATGATAAAATATAGATTTAACATATTATAGAGCTAAATTATTCATGCTTCGGTTTGAATGCAAAAATGGGATCTTTTCAAATATAAATATAATACAATTGGGTTTTGTTTAGTTTTTGTTTTGTTTTTTTGTGCTCGATATATAGGTGTTTTTTTAAATGCACCAAAGTTAATTTATATAACAAAGCAAAATGCTTAGATTTGCGTCGTTTGGTTAGATTATAATGATCGCGTTGCTCCCATGTGCAAATTCGGCTATATCTGAGACATCATAGATCATAAAATGATAATGAGTGATTGAGTGAGTTGGTGTTTTACGCCCTTGCAACGCTATATAGGTTATTTAAAGGCGATGGACATGAAAAGGAAAATAAAATGAACATCAAATGATGATGATAAATGAAAAATGGGGATGGGGTGGGAAACAAAGGAACAGTAAATTTTGAAGAACCACAGAAAAAGGTAGAGCGGTAGAAATGGGTAGGGGCGGAAAATTTAGATTATGTGGTGCACTACTTGGCGGTACACAAAGGGTCTTTTACGTGCATGCAGCGTGGCACTCTCTGCACACGTTTGCCCACTATGGTCAGCGGTCAGTGTTTCCGTACTATAGAACTGACAATCCCTGCGGACGAGGGCCACCCTATCCAGCCACCTAGGGTACACACTTGGTCGCTATGCGGGCTGAGCACTGACCAGACGTCAGAAACACAAGACATTAGTCGCATCTTTCGACAAGTTAGGCTCTGCTATGGTCCGATTCGCCACCCGGGCCGCGCACGGGACTATAATGATAATCGGAAAGGAGAAAAATGTCAATATAGGGTAACCAAGTTTAGTATTGACTTTTAATATGAAATGATGGGATGAATAATAAAGTCGGTTCATTTATCCCACTACAGGGGTCCGAGAATCCTAGTTATATCGAATCCTGGGGTAATGGTATTCTCTATTCAAATGAACACAAAAAATGAATCAAGCATCTTCCACTTTTCATATGTATTTTCGAACATACATGTATTTAGAAAGTTGTTAGTGTCTTAAAAATGTTGATTATTGTAATCAAAGATAAAGTAATAACTATAACTACATGTATAACTAGTTCATGTAGGTAGTTCGTGGTCGCTTTTCTGCAATATCAGGGAGATGAACAAAGTGTTGAAATATCATGAATTGATAACGATTTGAGACGTGGGATAGGAACACAAATGCACATTGTGAAAAAATGTATTGACTACCATTTGCATGTTATAAAAATGGCTGGGTGTGGTTTGAAGTACACACACAGTGCTAATGATGATTTCGCTTTCATTTAAATTCATAATAACCTTTTGTCAGAAAAACAAAAGTTATCGTGGCTGGTCCACTGAAACAGCCTACTCTTGCTGTAATTTAATTTGAGCTGAACGACTCTTTGTAAATAGAGTATCGAAACTCGTAGAAGATCGAAACCACTCTTCTATCGACTAAAAATAGATAAACCATATAGCTAGCTGACCGGGACACCAAAATAATTTTATCTATTCTGCTGTAGCAAGATGCCTGTCCTGATTCAACTTTTTTTATGGCAAAACCAGTTTTTTCTTCAATTTATAAAAGATGCTTGCATCAATTGGATTTAGAAAAAAACCAGGGTTTAGTTTGTAATTTTCTATGTTTACTGATATACGATATCAATTTTATCTTAAATAAATGTACATATAAGTCTTCTCCATTTAACCATGAAGTACAAATATTTAATATAAGATATAAATAGTGGTCTTTTAAAATAACTTCATGTTATGAAGTAAAAAATCAACTTTTTTTCTGTTTGTGTTAGTGTCGTATGTATTAAGTATTGTTAGCATGGGAAATTTAGAAACTATTATTGTGTGTGTATCTACAATTCTGGTTGCATATTTATCGTACAGTGTATCACAATACCAAGTGACTGTTCTTTCGCTGAAGGAAACAATTCAACGGTTAGAAGTACAAAATGTGCTAATGAAAGAAGAAATAAACGCTGTAAAGGAAGATAACAATTTACTTAATAATAAACTTTCTTCTATGGCATCAGAGCTGACAGAGATAAAAGCAAACGAAGACGAGATGAAGATTAAACTTCTTGCTTTACAGTCTAATATGGCGAAGCTTGAAAATGATAAAGAACAACTGAGCATTATGTTTGATAATTTAAGAATGGAATTTGAACAATTGAAATATACAGGTATGAAAAATAATATTTGTTACCTTTCTACATGACTTAGTCCTCATATAGTTCTTTGAGGGCAGTATTTTTCTGTTTTGTTCAGTTCTCTTGTTCAGTTCTCTCCGGGTGGTACAAGATGTACCCTTCTGTTCAATCTCGGCCTCAGATTAGTTTTGTCATCGTTGCTTTCTCTTCCCTTTTGACAGAGTCTTCATATCTAGAGGTCGTTGTCTCATTCAGCAATTTGTTTTTTACGGGGTCAGGTTGTCCCAGAAATCTTCTCAAGCATGACGGCGCTCGTGAATTATTTTTTACGAATATACAGTAAACTATACATTACCTAACCGAACATCAAAAATTTGCAAATCTGCAAATGTTTCCCTAGAATTATACTTATTATTACTTTAAGGTTAGTGAGGACACCGGACCACAAAATAATGCCAAATTTAAAATCTCCAATTTTTTTGATAAATTAATATTAGGTATTTACTTTATCTTGTGTAAAAATATTGGCCCCCCCCTTTCAGGCTTGTTTTCCCAAAATCTAGGCTCAAAGTTTTCCCAAATAACAATAGATTTATCATTATATAACATTGACATTATAACAAGAGGCTCCCAGGAGCCTAAATCGCTCACCTGGTCTTGATGTCAACCCTATATTTTGTAGAGCTACATGAGCTGAATATTTAAGCAAGCAACAGTTTTTCTTTATCTACTATAGTTTTCATTCGATAGTCCAAAAACATAAAAAAACATAATTTTAGGGGCCGTAACCCCTATAAGGGGTCATCTGACAACATCGACCCTATGGAGACTTTAGTACAGCTAAATGAACTGAACATTTAAGCAAGCAACAGCTTTTCTCTATCTGCGGTAGTTTTCATTCTATAGGCCAAAAACATGAAAAAGGTTATTTTAGGGGCCGTAACCCCTATTAAGGGTCATCTGACAACTTCGATCCTATTGAGACTTTTGTAGAGCTAAATGAACTGAACATTTTAGCAAGCAACAGCTTTTCTCTATCTGCTATAATAGTTTTCTTTCTATAGGCAAAAAACATCATTTTAGGGGCCGTAACCCCTATTAGGGGTCATCTAACAACTTCGACCCTATGGAGACTTTTGTAGAGCTAAATGAGCTGAACATTTAAGCAAGCAACAGCTTTTCTCTATCTGCTATAGTTTTCTTTCTGTAGACCAAAAACATGAAAAAACATCATTTTAGGGGCCGTAACCCCTATAAGGGGTCATCTGACAACTTCAACCTTATGGAGACTTTTGTACAGCTAAATGAGCTGAACATTTAAGCAACCAACAGCTTTTCTCTATCTGCTATAGTTTTCTTTCTGTAGGCCAAAAACATGAAAAAACATCATTTTAGGGGCCGTAACCCCTATAAGGGGTCATCTGACAACTCCGACCCTATGGAGACTTTTGTAGAGCTAAATGAGCTGAACATTTAAGCAAGCAACAGCTTTTCTCTATCTGCAATAGTTTTCATACTATAGGTCAAAAACATGAAAAAACGCCATTTTTCACCTTTAAGGGGCTGTAACCCCTATAAGGGGTCATCTGACAACTTGGACCAAATGGAGACTTTTGTAGAACTTTTGATGCTGAAGCAGTAGGGTGGCATCAGATTTCATCTATCTCTTATACTTTTTGATTTAGAAGCTAAAAACAGTAGTCTGACCCCCCTGGTCTATTTTTAGCAACGGCGGCCATGTTTTTCGACGAATCAAAAATCCCCACATTATTTCTGTGGGGGATACCCTAAAGTACCACCAGACTAAATTTGGTTTGAATCTGTGCAGCGGTTTCAGAGGAGAAGAAGTTTGAAGAAAAAAGTTAACGACGACGACGACGACGGACGACGACGACGACGGACACCAAGTGATGGCAATAGCTCACATGGCCTTTGGCCAGGTGAGCTAAAAACTGGGGGTCACCAGCTTATTTTTCTGTCTACAATACAAATCTTTGTTATCTTTTGGATCATTTTTTAAGTGGATTATCTCCCTTGTTTTATTTAAAAATTTTATTTATGAAGGAAATTGGAATGGTTGTTTTATTTGTGCTAAAATTAATTTATTTTGATTAAGTTTTATTTAATGAAACTATTTAAGACAAGTTTCAAGATATTTGTGACATTTTCACTTGTTGTTTGCATTTTTAGCTGTTTTTGGTCACATGACAGGTGTCCTCACTAACCTTAAATATCAAATCAAATCAAATCAAATCAAATTTTATTGTCATTAAGAACTAAAAAAAAATATCATAATCATGTGCGAGATTATCAAAATTATTTTGCATTCTTTATTTGTAAAGATGTATGGCCATTGATAAGCCAAATTGGACTGACAGTGCCCTTCGTTGTAAAGTTCGTTTACGTTTCTATTGGGCAGTTTTGAAACAATATTTCAAGCAGTTGCACACGTGTATTTTTATGTCAGCTTGTGAAAATTTAATTTGATATTTTCTTTTTTTTACAGAATCTGAAGTAAAGCCAGCGTTTCATATAATGATGAAACGGAATCCATTTGCTGTGAAAGGAATTAATGACGTAGTCAAATTTGATGACGTCAAGCTCGATACTCATAACGGATATGACGTGTCAACAGGGTATTATACCATCCCGCGTTCCGGAATGTACCATATAATGGCAACCATCATGTCACACGGGAACTTCGAAGTACAATATCAGCTCAATTTAAATGGTGAATTGTACATGAAGGGACATTCTTCGAGCGCAGGTTACGATTCTAGTATGCTAAATGTGTTACTTAAATTGCAGAAAAATGATAGGATGCACATAAGTCATCGATGGGCCGATAGTTATCAAGAAATTTGCGGTACTCACCATTTAACATCATTTTCCGGACACTTTTTGCAAAGTTGATACCGATAATCTCAATCATCAATGTATTTTCAGACTTTAAAAAATAAATAATTAATAACACTTTGTGTAAATAATATTAGTTCTATTTATTTATTTTTTTCGATTTTTTTTTGTGATATTTTAGTTAACAGACGATTTGATTCACATCATTGTGAAAATTCTTTTTTTTTTTAATACAGTTAGGAAATGGACAGTATCCTTGTGAAAAATCGCAAAGATTTTTTTGTATTGTATTGGCTAATTCATATTTTGTGTCCAGCCATCTTTATGATAACATGTTCTTGAAAAAAAAACCAACACGAACAAAACAAGCAGTTGAATGACAAAAGATGGCAGACATGTTATCTTTTTGTTATCATAAAAGCATATAAAAACTTAGCCATATGAATGGATTCTCCGAGAGTGGCATTCAAAGTCAGTTTCTTTTTCTACCTGCTGAATTCCTCAGTCATACGGTAATTAAATGCTAAAGGATTGAATGGTCTCCCTTTCATTGTGGTTAACTTTCATATTTTGCCTGCAACAAAGATTAAATCAGTCAAATTTTAGATCATTACCTTGTCCCTTACCAACCCTTTTTTTTTGCCAGTGGCCTAACAAATTTATTGTCTGTTTGTTATCTATCCCACTCCCACATTGTGCATTATCATTTCATGTTTGAATTATCTTATTTTTTCGTCCCATGCGGAGCCAAGGTGATGATCAGGCCCACACTAAAGGTTAGTGCTCAAGTGCTCTAGGTGGCTCTCCACCGCAGGGGAATAATCATATCGACCTTTACCGATGAAAAAGTCCAGTCTGGAGAATATGAACCATACTTAATAATTTCTTTTTACAAACGTAAGCCGCTATTCTTTTGAAAATCATTTTTTAGATGCTTTGATAACCACCTGTTAAATCACTATAGTGGTATACCCCTTTGATATTATAGTAGACGCAAAATTAAGCTAGTCTATAATATGAAATGCAACGCTTCATTCACGTGAAAGAACTCTTTGTGGATAACACAACAGAGACTAAATTGTCCATCCCTACCCATCTCTCTTCCTTTTCCAGTAATCTTATACATTTACTGTTCCTTTGTTTCCATCACAACTCCATTTTTCTCATCATCATTTCATATTCATTTTATCATCCTCTTCATGTTCACCATTTAGTATTACTAAGGCGTAAAACACCAACTTACTCACTCAATCAAACATTTTTTTTCATGTCAATCGCCCTGATATGCCCTATATAGTATTGCAAAAAAAAATCAAGCACTAACTCACTCACTGTGCGTTGTTTATTCGTTGTCGTAACAGGATTGTATGTTGTCCGTGTCATTTTTTTACATCACGAAATAGACTCTCAAGGAAAACTTTCAACTAAGCTCTATGAAAATCTTCTACTTTCCAGCCGTCAACTTCCCCTTGTTGTGTAGCAACATTCCGTCCGAGCCAGCTTATAGAGTTTATGTATCACAATTGATTCTTTATTCAAGAGCTTGGGGGATTTACATTGATCTTCTTTGCAAAGCGTCAAGCCTGCTAAAGTCTTTCACAGAGTAATGTTGCTCCTCAGTTGCTGTCTTCGCTCTAGCTTATAGAGTTTACGTATTACAATTGATTCGTTACTCCAGAGCTTGTGGGAATTACATCGATTGCCTTGGTAGAGCGTCACGTTTGACACAAAAATTGTTATCACAAGATTATGTTGCTCCTCTGTTGCTGTCGTCACTCGAGAAATTTTACGGAAGACATCATGCGTTCATAGACAAATATGGGATTTCAATATCTCAGATGAGTGCAGATAATGATTTTCCATAGGTTTTTTTTTTGCCTTCCTTTAACAGATTTGACACACTGAATCGACGGTTGCTAGCGCATTGGGTGAGCTATTGCAAACAGAAACTGCTTACTCTTCCGGGGCACCCGAGTTCACTCTCGTTACTATTTGAGAGCCGGTGGTGTAGTTGTTAACGCGTCGGGCTACTAACACCAAGGTTCGTGGTTCGATCCTCGTCCGGGGTGAAAATTTCATGAACCAATTTTCCGACTCTCTCTTGACACCATTTGCGAGGATGGTCTCAAGGAACGATGCTAGTCCTTCGGAAGGGACGAAAAAAGGTTGTCCCGTGTATGTGGAGAGCAATACCGAAAAAAGAGATAACATTAACAAATAGAGATGTATGTGTAATTTAACATCATGATGTCATATGTAATTGTCTTTTGTTACAATACTTGTGTATTTTTTATGTTTTGTTTCATTGTAATCATTGATATACATTGTGATTGTCATGCTCTATATAGGGCCCTATGATTGGAAATAAAGATTTATTATTATTATTAATACCCCATGCACGTTAAAGACCCCTTTGTAGAGTTCGATAAGAGTAGGCTCAATGGGGGCCGCTGCAAAGGCCACACTCGCAAACTGCTAGCTGGAGAGGGATTTACATAAGCATTAAGCTTGTTTCCCAATCCAGGATAAATAAATATGTTTAAACTATTTGAGTTCGCGTTGTTGATTGCTATTTAGCTGTTTTTGTATTTCTGTGTTTTATTTTGCCTGTTTTTTTTCAAATACCTCTGCTTCTGTCAAAAGTAGAGAAATGAAACTTGTGAAATATTGCATAACTTTTAATTGCGATCAGAGGTTGAGAAATAATGTAATTAAGATCCTTGCAATAAGATGTAATTTCCTTTTTGTGTCATACGCACTTGGGTTTATCAGTATCTCGGTCATCATATCTTTTTATATATGGGTATGTCTGATACTAAAGTTAATAGTTTTATCATTAAGATAAAATATACTTGATAGTACAAATTAAGGAGAGTTGTGAAATACAAGACACGAGTCAGTGGTAAGTGATTTTGTCTATATCCTAATATTTTTCCTTCTTTTTTGTTGATGTTGGGTGGGGGGGGGGCTCTTTATTTTTATTAAAAGAGTGTGAGGGAACTAAGAAGGTAGAGTGTTTTGTTAAATTTTACAATTTTAAGTTCAAAAAACTAAAACAAAAAATGTTATCTTAATCGATGTGGACCACTAGCAGTTCTTTAAAGTTAAATTTATTAAATAATAATATTAATCAATTAGTTAGTGATTTTGTTTATTTCCTAATATTTTTCCTTCTTTTTTTATTGATGTTGGGGGAGGGTCTCTTTATTTAAGAGTGTGAGGGAGTTAAAAAGGTAGTGTTTTGTTAAATTTTACAATTTTAAGTTAAAAAAAAAAGACTAAAACTAAAAATGTTATCTTGATCGATGTGAACCTCTAGCAGTTCTTTAAAGGTAAATTTAATCTAGATGATATTAATATTGATCATTAATATATTTATTATTGAAAATTTGCTTATAAACATGATAAATGTATAGAGTTTAATATTTGACCAGTTGTAGAAATAACATCAAGGTCCCTTCCACATTAAAAGCATGTACAAGTAAATTGGAATACAGCTGTTCCAATTGCATAAAAAGAGTAGTCTGGTACTTTGGGAACTTTTATGTGCCTTTGTTTAAAAATGTTTTTATTTTGTACACCATTCTTCTTTTCATTATAGACTTATACAGAGAAATAATACAAAAATCCAGATATTAACTTATTCTTTTGAAAACATTTTTACTTCAAAATTACCGATGATTGAGATATGAAATACATGTACGTACCACGACCTACACAACTCAGCAAAGCAGCTAACAGAGATGGTCGCATATCTGACACTGTGTTGCTGTTGATCCTACATTAAAATAGAGGTGCAGACTATTCAATGTTTTCGGGGTTATTATATTATGCATGTGTTCACATTTTACACTTACAGAAACAATGGCGGCACCTCCTATTACTACGCAACCACAAGTACAAGCCGGTGGTCTCCTGGTGACCCCTCTTGAAGGTCATAGAAACTGGTCCACAGGACTATTTGATTGTTTCACAGATTTAAAAACATGTAAGGAAAAATATTGTTTGGACTTCCGTTAATTATAGCTGCGCTAAAACATCTATTCTGCTAAGAGTGTGGACCGGGAGTTAATCGTTCTACATTTTTTTTCCTTCTCGTTATTTATAAAAGACCGTAATGTACATCGATGCTTAGGAATATTCAAAGAATAGATTATAGAAATGCTAAATTTTCTGGAAGATAACATAATTTTACAGTTTGTGGGGCGTTTATATCAGCAGACAATTGGCCTCCCGATGGGAACAAATTGTGCAACATTGTTGACCGATTAGTTTCATCATTTCATCATACACTTCTTACAGTTTCTTCTTGATTAAACTTAACAAGAAAGATCGTAAACTTTCTCGTTCCCTCAATTTTCACATTTCCTTGCATTGTTATGTCCATTCACTACAAAATCGTATATTTCACATTGAGTTCACATTGTTGATTGTGGTTTGTTTTTGCATATTTTTTTTTTGTCCACAGACTTTTGTTAACCTTTTCAGACTTAAGACATGAAATTGTCCTATAGATACATCTTTGCCTAATCCTAAGAAGAGTGGCATTTCTAAAAACCAAACGAGAAAATACGACCTTGTATAATATTTATGTTATTGACCAGAAAATAAATGATCTTCCTTCTTTTTAGGCATAATATCTTATTTTTGTTTACCCTGTGTGACATGCAACCTTGCAACCAGAACGGGTGAATGTGCCTGCATGCCATACTGTGTTCCTGGTGGAACTATAACAATGAGAGCAAGAATCCGTACACTCGGAGGAATCCAGGTATTTTTTATTATTTAATTTTTAGTATCCCCTCTTCTTACAAAGCTTGTAATACTATTTTATCTTCGTCCCCCGTTCGGTATTCCATGACACTTTTTTTTTTCTAATATCGGGTGAAACACTATCTAGAATTGGCAAAGAGATTGACTATGTTCTCTCTATTTTGACTTACCGCGGACACTATTGAGACAATTTGAAATCAACAGATTACAGTGTTTTAAAACAATAAGCTCTCACCAACGCCTCGTGGCAGTAAGATTTCATACCCTTTATGTCCCGGACAAACGGGTTGGGGAGGTGGTATATAGGAATCTACTTGTCTTTTTGGTCGTCTGTCTGTCCTCGTATCTCTTTAGAGCTACTCATAAACCACTTGATGGAATTTGATATAACTTTACATTAATGAAGTTTTGATCATTCATGGGAGATAATTGGACTTTGAATTAAATTATGATAGAGTTCAATGTGATACCTCATAATTGCATCCTCCTCCTACGCTGCTTGATCGATTCTGATGAAACTTTGCATGAAGAAATTAAATAGTTAGGGTTTGGCAATATATAGTTTATTATGAAGCGGGGTGCCCGTTGTTAGATCACTCACAGTATTCCTTGGTTCTCTACTAATTTTTGTACATAGTTGATTTGAATGCACCAAGTACATGTATCAACGCGTGAGTGAAAAAGAACAGTTAGGTCCTTTCTCTGATATTATTCATAAATACGATTTTTGAATTAATTTTATTGTTATGTTTTCAGGGAACAACATGTAACGATTGTCTTATATTAAACTTCTGTGGACCTTGTGCAGTTTGTCAGATGTCTCGAGAATTGGACAACATGGGCATCCAATAAAAGAAAAATATCGTGTCATCGATTGTATTAAAATAAATTCAGGTGTATTATACTTTATACATATAATAATATGCATATGTACTTTTTATATTAATGTTCAATATAGCATTTTTTATTTCTATATGATATTATTTATATAATTTCAAGTGTTTGACTTTCGGTCAAATATCTGGCAATATATGTTTGAATAAAATGTTCAAACTTGTGTACAGCTTTATTTAAAGTACAGGGCCCTGTAACTAAAAGCCAATATTAAGATCTTCTTATTCGAGCATTTAAGATTATTGCAATATAATCTTAAGAAAATGTTAGGGGTGTAACTAAACGCCATCTTTGCTCGTCCGTACGATTTACTTATTTTTTTAACTGAAAATCAAGCATTGTTTCGATTAATTTGTTCTTGTGATGTTTTAATTTTGTTTTACGTAACTTGAAATATCCAATTCCTAACCCATTTTGTATTTTTTAGTTTTTTGATCTAGCAAAATTTTAACTATTAACATGATGACGTGTTCTTCGACTAAAGGATATATACAGGAACATGACGTGTTCTTCAGCTTCATGCATACAATGACAGAAGCCCAGAAATATTGATTTCATGTAAACATGCACCTGTTACTTATATTAAAATTCAATGTTGTTTTCAATATTGATTTATACAGATAATACATATGTTTAGCACGAATGCGTTTAGGGATTGTCTTATTTTTCTGTTTAACAGTAAAATGAAAAATCTAGAAAATACATATAAATTCAATTTTATACTTCTAACAATTCTCCTTTTGTCCGCCTATCTTTACCAAAAACAGAGAGTTATACTGAAAACATTGAGGGTGATTTTTTTTATTAAAACACTAGCTACCTTCAAGTCTGATCAAACAAGTAAAACTTTTCCCAATTTGAAATGTAAAATTTTGGTCCGTCTGTCCGTCCGCAACAATACTTTCATAGCAGTTATCTTGAAGCAACTACCTATCATAAAGATTGCAATTCAGAATGAGGTTCTATATCGCAAGTACTTATTAGGTCTGTGGCATAAATATCTCCTGTTTACCGACTTTATCATTTTTTGTATTTATTTTTGGGAAGGATGGGAGATATCGTAGAACTGTATATTGAGTGAGCGTCGGCTCACACATTACGTGTTTGTAATTAAATCGGGCTGTCCAATTTAAATGTAAGTAATAACCTTTCCGTTTTAAAGAGCCCCTTAAAACTTTCTCTCCTCGTCCCATTACAATATCTGTCATCATCATCTCGTGTTCATTTTATCATCGTTTTCATGTCGATTTCTATGGAACGCCACAGCTGTCTTATGTTGAATTATCTATTATATGCTGTGATTTCGTTATTATGTGGTGTGGTTCCATTATTATATGATGTGGGTCTATTATTATATGATGTGGTTTCGTTATTATATGCTGTGGTTTTGTTATTATATGCTGTGGTTCCATTATTATATGATGTGGTTCCGTTATTATATGCTGTGGTTTCGTTATTATATGCTGTGGTTTTGTTATTATATGCTGTGGTTCCATTATTATATGATGTGGTTCCGTTATTATTTGCTGTGGGTTTATTATTATATGCTGTGGTTCCATTATTATATGCTGTGTGTTTATTATTATATGATGTGGTTCTGTTATTATATGCTGTGGTTTTATTATATGCTGTGGTTCTGTAATTATATGCTGTGTGTTTATTATTATATGCTGTGGTTCCATTATTATATGCTGTGGTTCTGTTATTATATGCTGTGGGTTTATTATTATATGCTGTGGTTGCGTTATTATATGCTGTGGTGCCGTTATTATATGATGTGGTGCCGTTATTATATGATGTGGTTCCATTATTATATGCTGTGGTTGCCATTTAATTCACAACAAAAATGGCGTCAGATCAGTTTATTCCAATTGAGAAAGTGTTGCAAGATTTAAATTTACAAGCATTCTGCAACAGATTTAAAGCCGAAAAAATCACTCCAGACATAGTATGCAAACTGTCAGCACACGAATTAGAAGTTTTGGGAATATCTAGCAGGGCTGATATGATGAGGTTAAGAACCGAGTGTGTGAAATATGGAACTGACAAGCCAACAAAAGTACATGGTCAATGTGGTTCTCCCACCTATAATATTCCAAAACAAGTACTTGAAAACTTGCTTGAAAATGACTGTACAATTGGTTACATTTCCAAACTGTTATCAGTGTCCGAGAGTACTATTTACAGAAGAATGGGCCAGTTTGGACTAAGTAAATTCAATTTTTCACAAATAACAGACAACGAACTTGATCTAAAGTTAGGAAAAGTTATGAAAGATTTCCCCTTATGCGGAGAAAACCTGTTAAGACAGATGATGATTTTGAAAGGAATTAGAGTTCAAAGGTGGAGATTGAGAGAAAGCATACATCGAATGGATAAATGTGGTGTGCAGGATAGAAAAACTGGTAGACTTCACAGACGTGTCTACAATGTCATGGGTCCGAATCAACTTTGGCATATCGACACTAATCACAAACTTATCAGATGGCGATTCATTATCGTAGGAGGAATTGACGGGTTTAGTAGAATGGTTATGTTTTTGAGGTGCACAGACAATAATACTTCAGCAACTGTTTTGCAGTGTTTCTTATCCGGTGTCGATAAATATGGTGTTCCTAATCGAGTAAGATCTGACAAAGGAATGGAAAATGTTTCGGTCGCAGATTTCATGTTGCAGAAAAGAGGTCAAGAAGGTATGATTACTGGAAAAAGTACACACAATCAAAGGATCGAGAGACTTTGGAGAGATGTATATGATGGAGTCTTGATATTTTTCTACAAATTGTTTTATCACATGGAAGATCAGGGTATTCTGGACCCCTTGAATCAGACCCATTTAGCTGTCCTTCATTATGTATTCATAACAGAAATCAACAGAAGACTTGAATTTTGGAGTAATGCTTGGGCTATACACAGACTACGTACTGTTAAATCCTCTCCATTAAATCTATGGACATCAGGACAATTACAAAACCCTGTTGGGCTTGATGGTAATGAAAGCCTGCAGAATTATGGGACTGAGGGATTTATTGACCCTGAAGATGTTGAAGAGAGAGATCGACCCATCTTTGGTACCCTTTCAAACTTAATAAGCGGTCAGTGCAGAGAGATTTTAACCCAAGAATTAACGAGAAATGGCGAAAACTTTGGTATAGAGGATTTCCGAAGATGTTTAGATATTGTGGAAAGGAATAACTAGATTGTGTTGAAATTAACAAATGATCACAGAATAAATACTAATTTTGAAAATGCATGTATTACGACTCTACTTAATTTTAAACTAGAATTGAAAATAACAAAACATTTTGGTTTCCATAGTGTGAATAAAATTCAACTTTTAATTAGTATTAATGATTAATTAGTACATTTGTGGATACACTAATTCCAATACTACCATAAACTATTTCTATGGATTAATAAGAAGTTGGCTATTTTCTCTATTATTCTATTGTAAATATTGTGTGAAAACACCAAATTTGACCAATATTCTGAATTCTGATTCTATTTTTATAATAATTTATCCCCCCATATTAATTGCATACTTTCATCCTTATATATTTTTGTCAAAGGCTCCACAAAGCTTAGCAGGATACAACCACATAAGAGCACTTGGAAAAGGGATGCTGGACTTTAAGTTACCCAAATAAAGGAAACAAGGGGTTCCTGAGGAGCGTTTATCACTCACCTGGTCATAAGCTACTTTTAATACCTTTCTGTCGACAGCAGCTTAACCAGCTGAACATTTTAGCATTCTATAGGCCAAAAACACTATTTTTCAAATTTATGGGGCCATAACACTAAAAGGGATTGTGTGACAACTTTGAATTCGACCCAGTGGAGACTTTTGTAGAGCTTAATGAGCTGAACATTTAAGCAAGTAACAGCTTTTCCCTTCCTCCAAAATTGTCATTCTATAGGCCATTGAAAGCTGAATCACTCACCTGAACTACATAGATACACATACTTTGAAGAAATTATGGTGCTTAACACATGCAATTTTAATTTTTGAAATATCTTGTAGTTTTCAAGATATAGGGCTATATAAGTGCAAAATTTTGAAAAAAAAAAATCCAGAAAAAGGGCAACTCCTATATCGGTAGTTGGATGTTCTTGTAAATTTCAGGGCAGGTAGATCTTGAGGTGCTGAACACTTTGACCTTTTGCCAGAATTTTGATATTTGTCACAGTTTTTGAGTTATTTGCAAAAAACTGCAATTAACCCCTATGTTCTATTTCTAGCCACGGCAGCCATGTTTTTCGACAAATCAAAACTCCAAACGATAGTTTTGTAGCAATAATGCTACCAAAACAACTGTGTCAAGTTTGGTAGAAGTCAGGTGTATGGTGTCAGAAGAGTTAAGCTTTGAAAAAGTTTACGGACGATGGATGGACGCCAAGTGGTGACAATAGCTCACATGACCCTTCCGGTCAGGTGAGCTAAAAATGATAGTAATAAAAACAACTGCTTTCTAACATATGTAAATTACAATTATCACAAGCTCTGGTTCAACCTGACTAGATAAAAAAAATCAATATTTGTCAAAAAGGACAAAATCTGACTAGATTTTTTTGAAAGAGACAATATTTGAGTAAAACTAGATGATGAGTCTACAAGACACAGATGCCCTGACTTTTGTCTTAGTATTTTTTTTAATATTGAGTGAATGTATATGAAATGTTCACTATGGTTAAATAAAATATAAAGATATCATGCATACATGTAGGTGTTAGAAATTGCCTTAAACTAAAAATTCAACCAAAATCTCTCAAGCATAAAATATAGGTCACAAACACCTAATTGGTGGTGATTTAAGGAGAACTCAAAAAGGTAATCACTATGGTCAAATATTATATGGATATCATGCATAGATAGACAATCATGAGATAATGAATAAGTGTACATGACAAAACTCCACAACCAAACAGTAATTAATAGTCCGCAATGAAAAACGCCCAGCAGCCTCAAACACAGTCCTAAGGTGCTGCTCATCGTCTTGCAATTGCCATAATTGCCCCATGAAAACAAAAATGCCAATGATTTAAACTAAATCAAGGATTACCATATAAAGATCCCCTCTGGAGAAATATTAAAACAAGAACAGAATTCCTGAGTCCCCCGCCGAGCGTAAAATTTTTTAAGTCCGCTCGCTAAACAGGACGTAGGTAAAACGCATCCCAACATGTTAGATCCTTACCTCAAGCGCATACCAAATATCGAAAGCATACGTATAATAGTAGCTGAGATATCTGTTACGAAAAATTGTCCATTTTGACCTTATAAAAATTATAAGTTGGCTTGTTAAACTGGAATTAGGTAAGCGACAGACCTGAAAACGCATCCTACCGTATGAGACCCCTACCTTTAGCTGAATACCAAATATCGAAAGCCTAAGGTTAATAGTAGCTGAGAAATCTGTTACGCAAAAAAGTGTGACGGACGGACGCCCAGCATTTCTATGTCCCTGCGACGGGAGACAAAAACCATCAAATATTTAACATTAGTCACTCAAGCATAACATGTAGATCACTGATTGTTGGTTAATCACATAGAATTATTTAAAGTGAATGTTGTGATGCAATATTATAATATAGATATCATGTGATGTTACCATAAAATGGACTAAATACACTTTGGCATATAGGTACGGACGAACAAGGGTAAATCTATATGCATCTTACATATGTGTGGTGGGGCATAAAATTGTATGAGAAAAATAATGAGACTATTACAACTAACACTTTTACAGATGATATTAAGTGCAACAAAAACTTTTACTAAATTTACTACACTAACTATATAAAATAAGTAAAACAAAACATTTGTACAAAAAAATGTACTAAATTATCTACACTAACCAGCTCACTGCTTATTAATCCTTCTATAGAATAAGTAAAACAAAACACCTATACTAACTGCTTACTAATCTTTTTATACAATATAAGTAAAACAAAACACCTATACTAACTGCTTACTAATCTTTTTATACAATATAAGTAAAACAAAACACCAACACTAAGGGCTGTTCCAGCAAAATATACATGGGACAGGGGGAAGGCAAAATTAAATTGCCACTATGGGTGGGCTTTAAAACCTTGTGTAAACTCAATGAAAATACTATTAGTTTAGTTTAAAATTAAATTGTATGGGTGACTCCCCTTTCAAAGAAGTGCCTTCCCCCTGTCCCATGTATGTTTTGCTGGAACAGTCCTAACTGCTTACTAATCTAAAAACAAAACACTTTTTACTAAATTAGCTACACTAACTACCACACTAACATTTCGTTTTAGGCCAAATGGAAAATATTGCATGACAATACATGTACCAGGAAAATTCATGTCCAAGAGCATAATTTGTGAAAAATCAATGGACTTCTATGAAATTCTTACTTAATATTTTACGAAAATTTTCTTACTCCAAGGCCCATGATTATAACCCAATTATAATTTCAATTGACTAAGAACCATGTTTGAACTTGATGTTAAAGTCATAGCGATAGATTCATATACCAATTATATATCAATATCTATAACAGTTTAGAAAAATGAGGGCTCTGTAAAGTCTATTGACACAAAAGTGATCGTGGACTAAGATGCTTAAGTTTGACACATTTATCTTTTGCTATCCTAGATATTGAAATAAGATGCAAATCTGATGAAAAATATAAAAAAAATATTTTTATTATTCTTATCCTGGCTTTTGTCAAGAGGCAGTCAAACAAACAAATGCTATGAAAAATCTGTTGAAAAAAGAAAAAACTTTATATAAATACAAATTTGCTGTTTTGGCCTCTCAAATCTCCCCTAGAGGACAAATTATAAAATATCTGACTGTTGTGTGCTGTATTAATCTTTTTACAAGGAGAAGTCTTTAAAAAGACTGCATCAAAAAATAAAGAAGTAATTATTTTTTGGAAAATCAATTGTATGTATACATAATACATAAACTAGTAAGCATTCAGTGATATATTGTACATACTGGTTAAAGTAAATGTCTGTTTTAACACTAGTACTGTTCAGGGTACACATGTTCTAAATAAAAAGCTTCGCCGAGCGCAGCGTGATACGACCGCAACATGTTGAACCCTGTACGTTAAAGGCCCAATATGGATAGTCAATTGCTCTGGACATATGCAGCCCATGGTGGACTGACAAAGGTTTTTGACACATGCAGCTTTTGGTGGACTTTCTAAATTCACATTTTAAAAGGAATTATTTTTTTTCCAAAGGAGATCAAAATCAGACCACAAATAAATAAGTTTCGATTTTGGCCCCTAATTTCATAGCAGGGGGAAAAGGGGGGGGTCGCAAAAATTAATTCTCAATTTTGTATCCACTATTTGACAAGAACAAACATGTATGCAAAAAAATTTTTCAAAATCGGATCACAAGTTAAAAAAAAATTCCGCCCCTAATTACATAATAAGGGGGAAAAGATGGGGGTAGCAAAAATTAATTCTCAATTTTGCATCCGCTATTTGACAAGAACAAACATGCACAAAAAAAAATTCAAAATCGGTCCACTAATAAAAATGTTTCGATTTTGGCCCCTTTTGGGGTCGTAACCCCTATAAGGGGTCATCTGACAGCTTCGACCAAATGGAGACTTTTGGCATCAGATTTCATCTATCTCTTATAATTTTTGAATTACAAGCCAAAAACAGTAGTCTGACCCCCCTGGTCTACTTTTAGCCACGGCGGTCATGTTTTTTTGACGAATCAGAACTTGAAACACATCTATAGCGCATGACACCCTATTGATCAATCATACCAAGTTTCATTGAATTCTGTGCAGCAATTTCAGAAAAAAAGATTTTTGAAAAAGTTATTGTAAGAACAAACTAAAAGTTGCAATTTGGCCCCTTTTGGCCCTTAATTTCTAAACGAAAGAAAGAAAGAATGTGTCCATGGGACACGGATACCCCCGCTGGCCCCAAACAGGAAGTAGATTTCTGACAGGTCTGAAAATCGCTAAGGACATACAGTTTGTCATACTGATCCATCCTACCAAGTTTCAAAACATTCTGGTATACAGTTCCTGAGAAAAGCTTGACGGAAATTTTCATATCATGTTCACATATTTTCACATTGACCTAAGTTCCAAACAGGAAGTAGATGTCCGACAGTCCTGAAAAAAGCTTAGGACATACAGTTTGTCATATACTGATCCATCCTACCAAGTTTCAAATCATTCTGTTATACAGTTCCTGAGAAAAGCTTGACGGGAATTTTCATAGTCATTTTCACATATTTTAACATTGGCCTAAGTCCCAAACAGGAAGTAGATGTCTGACAGGTCTAAAAATCACGCGGTATTCTGAAATCCGGACAACCACATGTACATCATACAATACGCATATAATAACGGAACCACATCATATAATAACGCAACCACAGCATATAATAACAGAACCACATCATATAATAATAAACCCACAGCATATAATAACGGAACCACATCATATAATAATGGAACCACAGCATATAATAACAAAACCACAGCATATAATAACAAAACCACAGCATATAATAACGAAACCACATCATATAATAATGGAACCACAGCATATAATAACAAAACCACAGCATATAATAACGAAACCACATCATATAATAATAGACCCACATCATATAATAATGGAACCACACCACATAATAACGAAATCACAGCATATAATAGATAATTCAACATAAGACAGCTGTGGCGTTCCATAGATTTCCCTGAAATTTAGTGTTATTAAGGCGTACAACACCAACACCATGGATTAGTTAAACATGGAGAAATCCTTGTGTGTTGCAACATGCAAAATATTTTGAAAAATGTAAATCTGTAAGTTACATTTAACTACTACCTCTCTGTATTGTGCATCAGTACCGTGAAATTCTTTGAAAGTGTTTCCTATACTGGCCTCATTTCGGGCTTTCATCCCTCTGTCATCCTTATATGTCCAGTTTAAACTTATAGATGGGAAACTGTTGTGTTGGCATCCAGTATGTTTTGGTGTAGGTATCCAGTCAATATTAGGTACCAGACCCACGAGAAGGATAAAGTAACTTCCCGCGGCACTAGTACTTAACACGGTCCCAGATTTCTCACGTGTAGCCCTTTCCCCATAGCAATGGTACTTAGCACAGTATAAGATTGCCAAGTTGTAGTCATGTGCGGATGTAGGCTGGCGAATTAGACCACAACATAACCCCGCTTGTCGTAATTGGCGACGAACATCGACTCAAGAGTCTTGAGACCAGTGCTTAGCACATGAAGCGGTCAAGTTGTGTACCTTGGATGGCAAAATAGGGTGATCCTCCCTTGCAGGTGATGTCAAGTAGCAACCACTTTCCATAATGAGCCAAAGTTTGTGGAAAATGCAACATTTTCGGCACGTAAAAGACCCCTTTGAAGACCGCCATGAGCGCATCACATTTGCTAATATTTCCACCCTCAACTCACCTAGCTCTTTATTGCCGAGTGACTTTCAACATTTACTGTTCCATTGCATACCTATCCAAGCATTTCATGTTTATAGTAACAATCTATTAATGTCTAAAAACAATATTGCTATAACAAAAAACAGTACTTCTTTCCTGTTTTCCCCTATGTTAATCGTTAAGTGTGCCTGATCTTTTAGAAAAGGCCATTAGTTCGTGTGATTTTATATGGGATTCTTAATTTTTCTTGTATGCTTGGTAAAGAATGAACAACTATTAGCCTATTCAATTACTTAGTTCTGCAGTGCGCAGTGCGAGATTGAGCCCTGATTTGAAAATGACAAAGAAAGCTCGCTTAACAGTGCAAAGTTATGTTCTTTCTGTCCATGTTTGTTGCCTAAAATTTTAAAGTTTTAAAATTTCTTCAGTCACACTGGTTAATTCTTACAATAGAAAATAATGAGATGTGGAATAAGTGTACGCGACACAGCCCACAATCGTCCGAACTGGGATGATCAATCTCACATACCCCAAAAAAAACAATGCAAAGACATATAAGAGAAATTGAAGATCGCAATGGCCCTGACTTGGAACAGGAATATCAAAATAAATGGTTGATTAAAGGCGGTTTTATGGCGCCAAACTTCCCAAAACAAAACACGAAACGACTGAAAGACATAATATGGATAACGAGGTGCTCACCAGAGTACAACATTGAACAACCAAAGACAAGATATTGTAAAACGCAAAAAACATTGCGATGACAATTACATAAGGAAATAAAATTGTAAAAGTAGTAATAGTGTACATGATTCAATGAATATATAACTGAATGAATAGCAGAGAACATAATGAATGCATTTGAGGTTATGTCAACATGAAAGTTCAATTAATGACAAAATCTAAATTTTAAACTTTCTCTGATGTATAAAATAAGATTCTTAACGGTATTTACGGTTTCTTTTAAGTTTTAAAAGTATATAAAACTTGTGAACTTGACTAATTGTCTATTAGCTCGACACAAAAATTAAATGATTCTCGTTTTCAAAAGTATTCAAATTACAACAAAGATTTTTTCTGTCATTTCTAGGATCTAGTAATAACTGTACAATTAAAACTTTATAGTTAACTTTCCCGTGCGGGCCAGGGTGGCAAATTGACCTGCAGCAGAGCATAGCTTGTAGTAAGAGTCGATTAAAGGTCTTGGAATCCTGACATCTTGTAAGTGCTCAGCCATCAAGTGTGTACTTTAGGTGGCCGAATAGGGTGGCACTCGTCCGCAGGGGTTGTCAGGTCTATAATACGGAAACTCTAACCGCCAACCATAGTTGGCCAACGTGTGTAGAGAATGCCAAGCTTCATACATGTAAAGCTTCCTTTGTGGACCGTTTAGTAGTGCATCACATAGGCTACCAACCTCTCCAATTTTCCCGTGGTCTCCAAGATTTACTGCTCCTTTGTGTCCCACTCCACTCCTATATTTCACATCATCATTTCATGTTCATTGTGTCATCTTTATATGTTCATCGCCTTTTATAACCTATATATCGTTGAAAGGGCGTAAAACACCAACTCACTTCACTTACTCATAGTTAACCTCGGTCATTCTGTTCATACCACATATAGTTTAAACCGAGTTTTTAGACATTTTGACACTTGAAGACCAGTTAATTACAATCGGCAAGAAACATCTGATAGACATCAAAAACAAGTTTTGGTTTATGATTGACAATATCAACCCAATATTTTAACAGATGTTGCTTTATAATATATGAAAATTGTCTAATTCACCAATGATACCATTAAAGGAGTGCTTTTTGGTACCTTGAGTACAAATCTACAAAATTTATTATGTACAACTTCTATATCACTAGCATGATGAAAATCCCAAGCCTCCGCTGCTTCGAGACAGTCAAACATTACACGCTGTATGACTGGATTTTAAAAGAAAAATCTTTTTTTTTAAATATAGACCGATCACAGAGGCAATAGTGACGGGTAAAAAAATCTGAAAAATAGTACAAGCCCTGGCATATGGAATAAGTGTACGCGACATAACCTACAATATTTACGATAATTTTAAAAATCCACAACGGAATACAAATGTAACCAGTGGTCGCTGCTCGCTATTTTGCCGTTGTGAAACATTCACTCCATATAATGGTGAAGTGAGTGAATCAAGCAAAGAGGAACCAATGGGGCATTCAAGTGTCAAAAGTCCTAAGGGCGACGACGAAACCGGAAAACACGAACAAAAACAGCACGAAGAAACACAAAATCAACCGAACAAAAATCAACAACGCGAACTCAAGTCCGACAAGAATGAACTCAGGTGCTCCGGAAGAGTAAGCGGTTACTTTCCATATAAGGGAAATTAATAATTTGAAAATTCAAATCGTTTATTTGTTGAAAATTTTCTACTTACATGACCACCCGGGTCATTTACGAGATGCTAATCTTAGAAAAACGTGAAGCAAGTAGGTTCGGCGATTTATTGAATCTGATTAAATATGGAGGATAAATTGAAGGAATCCATCAACATTAAGGATGATAAAATGAGCACGAGGAGGGAAACAAATGATTAATGACCAAATGAGTTTAGACTGCATGCAATTAAAAAAAAGGTTTGAGTAAGGTGGGACATTTAAATTAGTCTCATGATGCCTATGCTCCTAGTAATATAAAATCATGCCACTGTGGTCTTAAATTGTGCAAGAAACTCTTACTGTGCACATCTATGAGTCTGTATTTCGGCACTCTGTTTTGTTACAAAAAATACATATTTCGAGGTACTTTATACATTATCATATACTTTTTAAAAACAACTAGTCATTAGAGGCTAAGTTCCGTGCGGGTCATATTGGCAAAAATGCCCCCGTAGAGAACTGCATATCGTAAGAGAAGACTAAGCACTAATTCGTCAGAATTTCAAGCCCACAGAGCGATCAAAGTGACTGAATATAGGATGTCTCTTGTGCGCGAAGGTTGTTTCAATGTGGAAGTGCTTCATTTCATGCACGTAAACCCCATTTGAAGATTGCCATTAGTGCCATCACAAGGCTACGTTAAACCATTTCGTTTGAAATGCCTGTACCAAGTCAGGACAATTGAGATCTATAACTATTTCGGTGTGTCTTCCATGTTTTGTATTTTCTCTTTGACATTGAGATTGATCCTCCAAATTCGGTAATTTTGTTATTACCTTAATTTCCACCTCTATCTACCACTTCTTTTTTTCATTGGCTTAAAGAATTTGTTGTTCTTTGTTGTCAATCACACCCCATATTTCATTATTATTTCATGTTCTTCCGTCATCCTTTTCGTTACCATTTCCCTCATATATCCGATGTAGTTTTGCTTAGACGTAAAACACCAACTCATAAACAAAAAATCGGTTGTTAAACATGATCGATTGATCAATTGATTGATTGGTTTACTGTTTGTTTTATATCCTATCGACAATATTGCAGTCATAATCAGAATACAAACAAATTGCTCATGAAAATATTAAAAGTATTTCGAATCAAGACTTTTCAATTCAATGCAAATACAACAAATAAAATTTAAAATATTTAGAATTGTCAAAGAGAAAAAGATTGAAAATATAATGGCAGCAAAATTAAACCGGGAAGATGTGAGTACAGCTGATCAGTCTTTAGACCTTGCCAGTATTCTCTAAATGCGTTAGTTAGCTAAATAATTGATTTACATCCAATCAGCACGATTGTGGCTGCATCAGAAGATGAGGTTAAATGATAGAGTAAACGAGTTTCTTTTGTCTCTCTAAAATGGAGGGATATGTTAGTTCGGATGGGCTATTCCTATCTTTAACATCGTTCAATTGCTTCTACGGAACGTGGCATTTCCCTACACGTAGTCTTGAGCCCAAACTCGTACAGCTTATAATGTGTGAAAACACAGATTGATTATTCGAAACGACAAAATGGCGATTTATCGTTTCAACTTTTAAATCTTGACCACATGTGTATATGATGTGTTTCTGTCTATCAAAATTGAACCCATTCTGAATACTTGGCGTTTCATTGGTTCTTAAATATCAAAGGTCTGATTGGTCGAAAATACGTGGTTCATCCTACCCTTGACTCATATAAACGTAACAATCATGTTGAAAAACTATGTGGATTTGTTGTATACAAATCCAGTATGTGTGCATAAAATGAAAAAAAAATGTCTCATCATAAAATTACTAAGTTAGTTATTGCTTTACTCACAAGCAGAACATGAAATGATAATGAAGTGGAGGAAAGTGGACACAAGGCTAATTGGGAAGGAAAGTTTTGATTGCCACTAGAAAAAAGAAGTAATGGGTAGAGACGGGAAATTGAACTTCCTGCATGGGGATCTAACAGGTCCTACTGTTACCGTGATCTGAAGCAGGGTTCTTTAATGCGCGAGGAACGTGACGTTTTCCCCAACACGACCTGCAGCACTTTGGTTTGCGGTCAGGTTTTCCGCATTTTAGCCTAACGACCCCGGCATTCATTATGAGAGGGTTGCCCCTTAAAACCACCCAAAGCACACATCCCAGTCGCTATGTGGGGAAAGCGGCCTGACCCGAAAACAGGTTTCTAAGCGCTCTTAGATGGGCTTTAACGGACAATGTTAGAGCTGCCGTGGGCCTATTCGTCACCAGACTCCCGCACTGGGTTACGAATTATTTTGTTTTCAGAGAACATCGTACCTCGATTCCAGAAGTTATCGGGCCATTGCATTTGCATATTCACTGAATCATAGCAACAAAAATTGGCGATTTTCGTCGATTATTATGATTAACACGCGAGTATTTCGAACGTAATATACTTAACAAAGTAGGTAATGAAAATGTCCAAGACGAATATACATTGTATTGATATTTGGGTTCGAGCCAATTATAAAACCATGCAAGCTAACCCCTTTTATCACCTACAACACATCACGATCACTGTTAGCTTCTTGTATACTAATCCTTCAATGTGTATGCATACTATTCGAATTTAAAAACTAAGATATTGTAAATTTTAAAAAAAATGAAAATGTGGCAATATTTCGAGATCTAGGATCCCTACATCAAGCCATAGATTTGAATTTCCAATATGCAAATTTCTAAAGTTAGAATCAGTTATTTTAAACTATTTTGAAATCTCTCTTGTTGATTTCAAATAGAAGATGCGAATCGTTATTTCTTAGCGTGTCCTCTATATCGAAGTCTCAACTTATAGATAAATCAAACTGGCTTCAAAATCCTATTTGTGTATCAATACTTAGTAGTGGAGATTATAATATTTCTTATATTTTCAAAGAAGTTTTCGATTTAATAATGAGACCCAAACGATTTAATATAAAACTTTTATATTTGGAAGATCATCATTAGTCAGCACTTTCCCCTTGGTTTCCCTCCTTGACTTGTGAGTTAATCCCAAAATGTTAATTCATGCACGTTCTTGTACCTTGTGTTATTCTTATATGCATATTTCTGTATCACGAAGAGGACGTCCTAAGTATGCATTTACTTGTGTTCAACCCATTTTGTAGAATTTACAAATGAAATATGTTTTAAACATAAACTAAAACACACATGTGCATAAGTAATTCAAATCTCTGGCCTGATGAAGGAATCTTGGATCAGAATTATTGCCACCTTTTCTTTATTGTTATTTTTACATATTAAAATCTATCCGTAAAAAAACAAATTCAGTCCGAAATGAAGGCACTGAATGAATCGACCGAACTGCATGGGATGATCAATCTTATATATCCAGAAGAAAAGGAAAAAAAACAAGACAAAGACATACCAGAAAAATTGAAGAGCGTAATGGTCCTGACTTGGTACGTGCATTTGTGGGTTAAGCCAAGTTTTGTGGCGCCAAACCGCCCTCTTCTTATGGTTTTTTAACATAAAAATACAAAACGGTAGTGTGCGCGACAGAATATTTTTTTCATTATCAGCATTTTTTTTTATAACAGAAATCCTTCTTCAGAATATTTTATTTCTTACCCTCAGCTGCCAAAATATTTTTTTCTTCAAAAATAATTTTCAGAATATTTTTTTAGGAAAAAACCAAGCCCCCCCTTCAAGTTAAATGACTTGACTTAAGCCTTCTTCACTCCCCTGTGGAGTATAGGCCACTGACAATCTTTCTCCATCTGTCTCTGTCTTTCGCAAGTTGGTGAATGTTGTTCCATGTATATTCCTTCTCTAGCATTTCTTTTTCCAGTACCCTTCTCCATGTAAGTCTTGGTCTTCCTCTTTTCCTTTCTCCCTGAGGTGTCCATTGAAGTGCTTGGCAAGTGATGTTTGACTTGCCTTTGCGTAGAGTGTGACCCAGCCACTTCCATTTTCTTTTCTTAATTTCTTGAACAATAGGTGTCTGATTTGTTCTTTGCCAAAGTTCTTCATTCGAGATTTTGTTGGGCCACCATATCTGAAGGATGGATCTCAAGCATTTGTTGACAAATATCTGCAGCCTGTTTATGTTGTTGACTGTGAGGCTCCATGTTTCTGAACCATATAGCAAGACCGACTTGACATTGCTATCAAATATTCTAAGCTTCGTCGTGGTTGTTATCTGTCTTGATTTCCAGACTTTTCTTAGCATGCCAAAAGCAGTGTATGCTTTTGCTAATCTTGCCTTCACATCATCTTCTGTTCCTCCAAGGTAATTTACTACACTTCCCAGATATACAAATGATGTTACATTATCAAGTTGTGTGGTTTCTATTTCAATATTATTGATGTTATTTGTATTTATTCTCATAATTTTGGTCTTTTCCTTGTTTATACGAAGTCCTATCTTTGCTGCATTTTCAACCAATATGGATGTTTTATCTTGCATTTGGTCATGAGTATGGGAAAGAAGAGCCAGATCATCAGCAAAATCCAGATCATCTAGTTGGTTTACAAGATTCCACTGGATTCCATTTCTTCTCCCTGATGTTGATTGCCTCATGATCCAATCAATGGCCAGTAGAAAAAGAAAAGGGGAAAGTAAGCAGCCTTGCCTGACACCTGATCTTATTTCAAATTCTTTACTTGTGTCGCCACCATGTACCACCTGGCATTTCATTCCCTCATACATATTCTTAATAAGGGTGACAATTTTGCATGGTACTCCATAGCTGTCCAAGAGTTTCCATAAGATTTCTCTGTCAAGACTGTCGAATGCTTTCTCAAAGTCAATAAAGTTGACATAGAGAGAGCTATTCCATTCAATTGACTGTTCTATTATCATTCTTAAGGTGGCTATTTGGTCAATACAAGATCTCTCCCTTCTAAACCCTGCTTGATGGTCTCGCAGTTTCTTGTCTACAGATTATTTAATTCTGTCAAGAATGATTCTGTTAAGTATTTTCCCAGGTACAGAAAGTAACATTATGCCTCTATAGTTTTTACATTGGCTTAGGTCTCCTTTCTTTGGAAGTTTTATGATGTATCCTTTTTTCCAGTCTTCTGGAAATTCTTCTGTTACCCAAATTTTTGCTAAGAGAGGTTTTAATATCTTTGCTGTTGTTTTAGGGTCTGCTTTGAGTGCCTCTGCTGGTATTAAGTCTGGACCTGGGGATTTACCATTTTTCAAGGTCTTTATGGCTTTTATAATTTCATTTGTTGATGGAGCTGAGCAGTTTATAGCCAGGTGTTCTGCTGCAGGTTGAATATCTGCCATAATTTCTGGTGCTGGGCGGTTAAGCAGTTCGGTAAAGTGATCTGCCCATCTATGTCTTTGTTCTTCCATTGAGTTCAAGGTATTGCCATTTTTGTCTTTTACTGGTTTTTCTGATTGTGAAGATTTCCCTGATAGTTGACGTGAGATTTCATACAGTTCTTTCATATTTCTTTGCTCTGATGCTATTTCCGCTCTTGTTGCAAGTTGTTCAAAATAGCAGTTCTTATCATTTTTCACACTTCTCTTCACTTCTCTATGTTTTTCTTTATAGTCTGACTCATATTTGGCTTTCTTTGATCTTGTTTTTACGCTTAGACATTGTTCATGTATTGTTCGTCTTTCATCAATTTTTTGGAGTGTATGCTGGGAAATCCATGGCTTGTTCTTCTTTTTCTTCCTCCCTAATTCCTCATCGCAAGTTAATGTGATTAGATCTTTAATATCAGCCCAATTATTTTCAACTGTGTAGTTGTCCTGAGGTTGTTCTTCTAAAACCTGGTATCTGTTATTCAGACTTATTGTAAAGTTCTCTTTGATGTTGTCATCTTAAGTTTTTCTACCTCATATCAATATCTACTGTTGTTTTGAATGCACCTCTTCAATTTAAGCTGGATTTTTCCTACTACCAGAAAATGGTCAGATGCTGCATCTGCTCCTCTCATAGCTCTTACATCCAATAATGATCTTCTAAACTTGGAACTAATACTAATGTGGTCTATTTGGTTCTGGGTACGATGGTCAGGAGACAACCAAGTGATTTTGTGTATGTTTTTGTGCGGGAAGACTGTGCCCCCTATTACGAAGTTGTTTTCAGCACAAAAATCTGCAAATAGCTGCCCATTTTCATTCATCTCTCCTTTTCCATGTTTCCCCATTATTCTTTCATATCCGGTGTTATCATTTCCTACTTTAGCATTGAGGTCTCCCATTACAATTGTCATTTCCCTTTCCTTTTTGTCCTTCAAAGCTGCTTGTAGTATGGTATAGAATTCTTCTTTCTTTTCATATTCTGCATCGTTAGTCGGTGCATAGCACATGATAATATTCAGGTTGATTCTCTTATTTGATGTTTTGAATTTAGCTTTTATCATTCTGGAGTTTATGGGTTCCCATCCAATCATTGCTTTTTCTGCTTGTTTGGAAAGCATGATTGCCACCCCCTCAGTATGATGTGCGTTGTCATCCTCATGGCCTGAGAATATGATAGTTTGGCCTGAATTTGTCTTTGTGCTCTAAACTGAGGACGGAGCTCGAGGCTGTCAAACGCCTGTCACAGAAGCAGGACGAAGACTTGAAACGATATCAGAAGCAACATAGTGCTAAAGCAAGGACATCTGTAACTGGTAGGAAGGATGAACCTCTGTCTTTAAGTGATTTAGGTAAAGATTTACTGTTATTTCATTAACTGCAATCCATTGCTTTCTAAGCTACTAATCCTGTACATGCAATTTACATGATTGGAGAAAACGTGCATGTTTTTCTTCTATTCACTGAATAGGCAACCAGGCCTATTGCGATTTCATAGCTCGGTACAGTGCGTCTTTTCGATACTAGTAATTGTTTTTAATCAAGTTAAATGGTCGGTCCCTAATCATTTAATCTGATATCATTTATAATTTTGCTTCCAGTGGCTGATATCAGAAGAAATACTTCTAATTAAGAGACAGTATGAGACGTGGTTTCTTTTAACCTTGAAGACAGCAGTGTTGGGTTTAAACAAAGAAATTTACAAGCCCTAACATACAGAATAAGTTGTTAGGCTGGTATGTTTCTTTACAGATTCAGAAAACTAACAATTTGAAAATAAAGATCGTTTTGTGTCGTATAGTTTTGTATTGAAATGACTGAATGAGTCAAATTCGCGATAAAATCCAAGAAAATTTATATATCTTGAGGATAAATTGAAGGAATTCATCTAGCAAGCGAAGCAATGTTGACACAGCGTACATCATCAATATTTATATAAGTGAGATTTAAGGATTTATCTTTTTTTGTTTTCTTGGTTCTAGGAGTTCCTGAAGAATTCGGTCTTGTGAAAGTATAAAAACAAGAGAGGAGAGGAGCCTAGTTGGTGCCAATTGGACTGCCAGCATGTTGTTGTGAAATATCTTCTAATGTGACAGATATGTTGTCAGGAAGGAAATCAAGCATACTGCAAAAGCTTATTCTTATAAATAGTCAAAATTCATTTATGTTCCAAATAGTTCAAAGAAGCAAAGAGGCACCAATGGGGCATTCGAGTGTCAAAAATCCGAATGGGCAACGACGAAACCAGCAAACACGAACAAGAACAGCACAAAACACAAAATCAACCGAACGGAAGTCAACAACGCGAACTCAAGTCGTAGCAAGAGTGAACTCAGGTGCTCCGGAAGAGTAATGCCTGCTATAGCATACCCGTCGTGTTGCTGATTTCCAATTTAGTGTGTCAAATCCGGTAAAGGAAGACAAAGCAAATTTCTACTTAGGCTAATCAGTTCTCCTGCAATAGGATAATTCAATTACCCGACTGTACCTACCCCTCTTTTTTCGGATGACAATCAAAGCCCAATGAGTCTTGTGTCCCTTTATACTTCATTATCATAACTTTCATTTAATTGTACCTTTCTTTTTTATTTATTTGATAAATCTACTTGGGAGTAAAGCAGTAACTAACTAACTAACTACAGGCTCCATGAAGAGCATAGAACAATAACCCCCAAAATACCCAACTGGAAACCAAATTATGACTATGTTCAGTCTTTATCTGGGCTTAAAGGAAGCTTTTTTTTTATTTTTCGTTTGGAGAAGGCTGGTATGTTAAAGCTATCATTTTATTGAGAAAATGAAACTGATTTCATTTAACGTAAGGTTCTAGTTTTAGTAATAAATATTAATAATAAACCCTTCAAAATTTTCTATGACAAAAAATGAAGCCTTATTTTGAATGTCCAAAGATAAGGTTTTCCGACACTACCCATCTCTCCCTTTTCCTGTGGCCTTCTAAGGGACCGACCATTTAACTGGAAAGGGGGGGCTTGTCTTTTTCCTAAAAAAAATATTTTGAAAATTATTTTTGATGGAAAAAATATAATCCCAGCAGAGAGTAAGAAAAAAATCTATTCTGAAGAAGGATTTCTGCCATATAAAATAATGATAATAATGAAGAAAAAACATTCTGTCGCGCCGCCTTCGAAAAACAAATATTTTTTACAAAATTTTTCTGACCAAAACAAAAAACCAAGGCCCCCCTTTCAAGTTAAATGGTCCGTCCCTAATTACTGTTCCTTTGTTTCCCATCCCACCTCCATATTTGTCATTACCATTTCTTAATTGTTCAATTTTATTACCCGTCTAATATTACCAATGTTACCTATATATATATATATATATATATATAGTGATGCTATTGGGTATAATACTAAACACTAACTCACAAAGTTTTAATTAAATGCAACTTCATAAGGGAGGTCATTAAAAGAATGAGAAAGTCCCAAGTCCAAAATCCACACTTGTTGCCTTTGAAACAAGTATTAACATGCTATGGTAATAGCATAGAAACCCTGTTAAGGACAGTAAGGAACCAACGTGTTTTGAAAATTTCAGCTTTAATGAAAACAAATAGTCTCAGTTTATGACTCCGAAAGGCTATTACAAAATCCTCTCTAGTTTACAAATAAAAAGGTTGGTGAGATTTTAAACAAAACTTATAGCATCAACTACCAAAAAGATCTTAGTTTCCATTTGCATATGGCATCTATTGTGCTCATGTGTGAGTGTGGCACATAAATTGTACAGGCTCATTGTAGTCCTCGTTCAGACCAGAGAATGATCTTCCAATGAGTGTCGAAACAAAAGTTATCTATTAGCAGTCTGATGTACACGGAGTATATGTCTTTAGCCTGAACTCATATGCCCAGGAAATTTTCTACAAGGAATGATCCTTTTGTGCTTGTGAGATTCCAGATAACTACATGTATGGAATATCTTAATATGATTTAAATTAACGATCAAATTAGACAAGGTGAGACCAAACAAGGCGAAGACAAACCAGAGAAACCAGAGAAACGAATTAGGGTAATTGACTTTGAGAAAGTAGTTGGAATTTTATGTGTCGAAATACAAATGACAAATGAATGTTGATTTAAAAAAGGACTAACATTTTCTATGGAATATATGAAATAATGTCTAAGTCTTTAAACAAAATCATGATAAACATTAGAAAACCTTGCTAATCTTTAAAATAAAACCATTAAACTATCACAATATATTTTCAATTTCATACTTTTGATATTTGTAGCCTCTGACTTTTTGGTTGTTGTTTTCGTCTTTTTTTTTGGGGGGGGGGAGGGGGGTGGACAAAAGTAGGTCTATAGATATCCGTTACTAAGAACAAAGGTATTTATACCCAATTCTAGAACCATATTTATATTAGATCATAACATAAATGACACAAAGGAAAAGTTGTCAAAATCACCCCCCCCCAAAAAAAAAATAGTCCAAAGTTTGTTTCGTCCAATTGGTATACTTTAGTCCTCAGTTTGTGGTTTTCACACTGCTAGATCTTATGTGTGTCTGTTCTAAACAATGACAACTTCTAAAATATCTAAGTAAGTCTTGAATCCTCCCTCTCTCTAACGACTTGGGGTATAATTAATTATAAGGAAATTGAATTTTAAAAGCAGAAATGGGTTATTTTTATGCATTCATTGAAAACATCAAAAGCTTTTGATTGCTAAAATGTCCAACTAAACGGTACACTTTAATGCGTAAACTAGTCGATGTTTTCAAATGACCCCTTATTCAATTCAAAATGCAAAAAAAAAAAATGGAATTTACATTGTGGGCGTTTATAGATATTTCTTTGTTTTAGTTATTTGAAAGTAAAAATCTGACATTTACAACAGGTAAGATTTGTTAGTCCAACATATTTTGCAAGCAACAAAGTTGGACAGTATAAAAGAGATATAAACTTGCAATCACTAAAAAATGAATTGCTCGAATGGCTTTATTTTACCCACAGTATAAAAAAAGTATTATTCGTATTATGTGTAATAAAAAAGTAACGAAAATGAGCAAAGGACAGGGTTGGAATTATCATAAGCCGATACCAATTAAAGGGCTTTTAGCTTTAGATGGCATAATAATCAAATTTATGAACAAAAAAAAGAAAAGGGTGATACGTGACGAAGGAATAAAACGCAAAAAACATGCAAAACAAAAACAAAGTTCGGTATTACAGCTGATAAGTTCCATCCATGTCTCTGTAGTATTGCTACTGTAGGCATGTTTCTCTTGAACCGCAGTGATTTGATTATCCCTCATTTTAGGAACAAACTACATTGTATTATAAAGTATCTCTCAATACTCTGAAACAGTTTAACACCCCATCCCCTTTTCTCAGTGACCTGCAGAGATGTGCCAGATGGTCTTACAAAACAATGACACATTAGTTTATCCGTTAGCTGATAATTCCAGTGTGTCTGACTGTCGTACAAAGCAGTGATACGCCAGATTACTAATATCCGTTAGTTGATGGTTTCAGCCATGCCCCTCATTACATGGTGTTTAGTGTTAAAATTTCCTCAAAAGTAAACAAAGCTACGCCAGTTAAACTGTAAGTCGATGGTCCCGTTCCTTTCCGTCATTATGGTCCAGGCCTTGAGTAACACACGGTCCGTAATTGACACCAGTTAATCTGTTACTCGATGTTTCTGTCTCTGTTTCTCAAAAGATGATAAATAATTGTCCCAATACCAAGCAGTGATACGCCGGTAGAGTGGATCGAACGATACCCGCGGCACCACTACTTAATACCGTGAAAATTATTCTCCTGGTTGTAGGACGAAGACTATGCACCAGGTTGAATCAGCCACACCATATTGAATTATCCTTTGTTGAAAGACGACCTCTTGCTCAGTACTGTAGCCTTTTTCTTCCACTTTGGTTTATCCTTAAATGCGTAAATATTCTTCGAGAAACGAAACCATCACCATACATGGATATACAACACTATCATTAAAGACAAATATTGAGCTAAACATGCAAATACCAAGCAAATAATAGTTTCCATGCATTCCATTTCAACCTTATGTTCGCTAACGAGGATTAAATGGTAATAAAGGTAAAATAGAGGGAAAAGTGATTTTTATAGGAATAGCTGAAGTCCAGCTGTGACCAAACTCGTGTTCTGTCGTCCCTTTGAATTATTGTTCCTTGGGCAATGTCGGTGTGGATTTATGTTGATAACTACATCTAGATTATAATTTCTACCATTGTTTATTTTCAAATCATTGATATTGAACATATTATTATTGATTTTATGGTTTTTTAGTACTTTTTTTAGTATCGATTTTGATAAAAGTAAAATGAAAACGTAACAGGTGGATAAACGAGATGGAGGTGGTACAAAAAATCAATCAGGTTACTATAATTTTACATTTATTTAATCTCAATATATTTTTTTTTCTTTCTTATTCCCTAGCCTGCATATATTTTATTTTCACATTTCACAACATACCCATTTGGATTTAATATTTTGTTTATGCTAAAAATGTTGTTTACCTTTTTGAAAAATGCAAGATCATAATATAAAATATTTCTTATATCAAAATAACAAAATGAATAGAAAATAATCAGATGTGGAATAAGTGTACGCGACATAGCCCACAATTAAAGTTAATTGAAGTTAACAATTTATCCACATTAATATAGTTTATTTGAAATAATGTCAAAACCACGCAAACCATTGCATTATGAAGAGACATCTATTCAAACAAATGAAACAGCTGTGTGATTAAAACCTAGTAAATGTTGAACCCTGATAATATTCAAATAGTTAATTTTCCTGAAAAAAAAAATCACAGTAACTTTTTTTTCATTAAAAGTTACTGTACTTTTTCAGCAAGTTCTGGTAAAAAGAAATCGACACATTTTTTTAAAATTTTTAGACTGTGTTGAGTCATTAAAACCCTAAATTATACGTATAAATGTAACATTAATTTTAACAGAAAGTTATACAGAGAAAAGTGTCAGTGCTTGTTCTACAGAAGTTCCAAAGTACCACAATAGTCCCTTAGTACCCAGAATTAATCAAGTTTGCTCTTGTCTGAGTGAAGGTATGATTTCTCCATTTGCGTGAACGTCATAACGAGCATTCAGCAGTGATATGCCCATTATAACGGTCACAAAAACAGAAAAACCTACTGTTTTGGAGTGGAATTTAGAGAGAAGAATTCAACTTTTCAGAATGTCTATAAGCAGAGCACAATACCATAGAGATAAAGATTTTTTTGAGATTTTATATAGATTGACTTCATAAAAGGTCTAGAACGCTATTTCCAATTGTTACAAAGAAGCAAGAGTATATATACGATATTTATATGATACAATGCATTAAGCCTTTTTTACCGATTTAATTTTATTCATTTTTTTTTTTACTTTCTAAACAGAAATAAAAAGCATACACCGAATAATCAGGAGAACGTGTATATTTTAGGTTTATATAAAACATGACTGAATTCATCAGAAATATATAGAAATTTCTTCATTTGTTTCATGGATTAGGCGTTCTTAGAAAATATTCATGCCACACAAAAAACCTGATATACGACATTTACAATACTTTTACTTGAACGCGAAAATAACACAAAATGTAGAAATGTATGTGTTTAATCTGAAAAAGAATAATAGCTTAAAATATCGCTTAATGCTTTTGAAACTCAGAATAAACATCTGATTCAAATAAAGCTAAATGTAGATATTGTTATTGATAGATTTCAAGATAGCTCTTTATCAGCAATAGTTAAAACAGAAAAAAATAGTAAGGACTAATTTCTTTTTTAACTGTACATTTGTACTTATTTAATTTTGAAATTAGCATGTTTTCATCTTACCCAACCCATCCTCCCCCGAAAAGAAGATAAATTATAAAGTTTCATATAGACTATAACGTCTGTCGTCGGCTAGTACAAAGGGCACTTGAAGTACAATGACTATATCCAACATATCGTAAACCTGTTACAATCTAAAATTTCTGCTTGATCTACAAGTTGCATGTCTGGCATAGAAATATAATACTAAATTCGTATGCACCTTCACCGAATACAGCATAAAATGTTAAATATTCTAAAAACAAGTACGACACGTGTCGCGCGTGTGCGTGAACAATGGGGATCGTCAAGCTGTAGCGGGGATTTGTCAACGGTGAACTTAGTTGTCGGGTGAAAAACTTCGGTGACAGGTGTCCATTGATTTTATACCATTGTCAATATCATCATTTTATCTTTAATATAAAATGTTATCGTTAGAAATTATCAAATATGTATAACGGGATTCAAAGTTAAAAGGGCATAAAATCGTAATCATGGGCCATTATTTAGTTTTAAATCGTTTCTTTTGGGCTTCCAGATCCAAAAGTGTGCCGTATTACAATATGATACCTTAATAACTTCATCAATTTCGGTTAGCTCATTACTAATTTGATAATTGATCAATATAAATTCATCACTTTCTCCATAACATTCGACAAAAAAGGAATATTGTTGAAATTCTTGTGCTTCCTATTCTAAAATGTGGCATATTATAATATGGTACCTTTCCTTTATGGTTTACCAATTTGATAAATCATCAACATAAACTTATTCCTTTTTCGAAATATATGACGAAAAAGAAATAAAAATCACCTTAAATGGGTGAAATGATCACGGTTTAGCATAATTATGAATCAAACAAGTTTCTAAACATGTATGACACTTTTGTATATAAATATTTCTAAAATATTTGCATGGCCTTCTTACTAACTGCACTTTATCAAGTTTGAAATGTCAGATAGATAATTCCGTTCTATATTTAGACAAAAATGGAAACATCGCATTATAACATTAATTATCTGAAGAGATAGACTTTGATTTTAAGAGTAGCCATATCACAGATTTACTTGGTTAGTCTAGGAGTGTAGTCTACAGTAAAGATTATAGTACCGATACACACCTTAAAAGAGGGTCTTAGGTTACACTGGAGTTCGGAACAGAGGAGCTAAAACGATTGAATATCTTCTAGCTCAATATACATTCAATGGTGATTTTGGCTTTTAGTGGTGGTTGAATGGGGTAGTCTGTAATGATAAATGCCAATATTGTCAGGTTTTAATGCAAAAAATATCATGTTCCTAGCATTTACAACCTGCTGCAGGTTTTGATAAGAGAAGGACCCATAGAATCCCCTGCAAAAGGCTATTTTTTTTTTTCAATGGCAGTAAAAACTCTTTTCCCAATCCTTTTTTATTTCCATTCCTCCACTTTGTTCATCATCATTTCATGTTCATCTTATCACCGCTTTCATGTTCATTTCTCTGATATATACCAAATCCGTGCTGCTTGGGAGTAAAGCATTTACTCACTACTAACATGAGCTTTGTAAATATTTCTGAATTAGGGAATGTACTCTTTATCTATATTGTGTTGGTGAGTGGATTTGCAATATAACCAGTCAATCCAAATCTAGGCGAACGGCCACAGGGACTTGCTCCCTCTATCAATATTTTGTAATTGTCAATGTAAGGTACGATAAAACTCACGTCTTTTTCGTACCAATCGTACCTCACATTCACTCTTACAAAATATTGGAAAAAGGGGGAACCAGTCTCTGTGGACCGGCCAATAAAACAACCGCGCCTTCGACAAACACTTATGGTTACTGTATGTAGAAATATTTAACATAATGGTGGGAACATTTAGTTTACTTCGAGTCATTGCATACTGTTCTGTTTTCGTGAAATTTGGAACATATATATTGACCTTTTTGGACTTTATTTTTGTTCTGATGAAATCTATGTTTTTTTCTTGCCTCAGATTATAAAAAAACTAAAAAAAAAACAATCAACCAATCGGTGAAATAAAACTAAATTGTAATTAATACTTGGTATTCGTGGAAATATCTGATCTCAATCTACTAATTTAATACCAGTGACATTTCAGTTTCTAGTTCATTAATATACAGTATAGACCGGCATGTGTAACACATGTTCTTGCTGACTCAGAAACTTGTTGCAACATCAAATCAATATCTATTGTTTTATTCAAACTTTTTCAAAATGAATGTGCATATGTAATTGTTTGTGGTTAGTTTTGACAAGTAACTCGTACACTTTTACAATATTTTATTGGAGAAGAAAAGAATAAGTAAACGTGCATATAAGACGATTTAGATCGAAGTTGATAAAGTTTCGTTTATTTTGCAAAGATGAAACATCGAATCACATATAAAAGTAAGTGGTTCACTTGGTTTCAACTTCTTCAACCATAGTTCTTCAATCATGTCAAATATAAGAGTAAACGGATCGCAACCCTTAGATTTGCAAAGATGACACTGTGCTTTGCAAGCATATAGAACAGAATTAACTTATATACTCATTCATTTCATCGTATAGGTTATAACAACTATATATTTTTTCCCGTATTCGAAAGGAGCTTCCCGCCTATGCATTTTTGTAAAACTGTGATTTAATGGGACATACGGGTATCATTTTAGCTATTAATTAGATTTCAGCTTAAACATGTTAAAACATTAATACCTCCAAAATGAGTTAAAAATATTTCAATTAATCTTTACGTGTTAATTCGTAAGGGCTTGCATCTACTCATCTTATTAGCTGAATATGTATCTCAACACAGATATAAAGGTAAAATCTTGTAGATTTTCATGCTATTTTTGAAGTTGGAATATAACTCTAATCTATCTTTAAAATAGTACGTTTTGAACATACTAGAAAAGTCATATAATGAACAAAGGTTGTATCGAAATACTGATAAAATGCATGTCCTAAGAATTATATTTTTCTGTTTCCATGTAAGCTTCATTCACATAATGTTACTTAAAACTGTTCTCGTTTCTTCTTCGTACTTAATGTGAGAAAAAAAATAAAGAAAAACCGACCACCATTGGTCTTTTAAAGAATTTACAAAATCTTATCCATATAATGCATTGGGATTCTTTTTATAGCGGTGAACAATGGTAATACCGGCTTAGCACAATCTGTTGCCCTTTTATAATTGGATTACAACTCTTTATGCGAAAGGATTAAAACTATAGATTCCTACCTTAACTTTTACGATAGCTCTTCATTCGGAAATCTTCGTATATCACCGAAACAACTTTGCTTTCTGCTTCTCAACTGTTCGCCATCTTCTCCAACAAGTTTTCACCTTTTGAAATGCGACATCATTTCTGAACATCCAATCGGCAATTGACGCATGACAAAAAGTCAGTTTAGCTATATTTTAATTTTTTATTGTTTCGGAATATCTATGAAACTGAATGCTACAAATTGAACATATGTTCCCTTCGTTACAAGGTAACAGCTGAGAGAAATATCCATTGTTTTCCAAAAATGCATGGTTAAATAATTACAAACGTGGACTAAATTTAGTAGACAATTTTAGTAACCAGACTCATAGTATCCGTAGGCCAAGATTATTGGAAAATTATATTTAATGTTTTAAGACCAAAAAAGGGGCTATAGCCAGTATAGGATGCATGCATTAAGCAAATGATCCAAAAGTTAGATATTTGCTCAACAAAACAGCATACATAGATTGGATTTACCATATGAAAAACAATCTTGAAAATTATATTCTATTTATCAATTTCAAGGATTCATAAGAAAAAATAAAATAAAATTCTTTATTATATTTTTGGCAGTTCATTCATTCATAAAAAAAACGTCTCCATCGGCACTTTAAAAACTTAATTTATACATCCCACATATAAGTTTGGGTTTTCTTATTTATCATTTAACAAACCAGTATTGTGCATGTACCGAAAAAAAAGAATAATTTCCTTATTTCCGATAAACAAAGCTTTACCTCGCGTTGGCCTAATAGGTTCAATTTGTCCTGCATCAATAAGGCGAGCATCGCCGCGTCATCTCAATTTTCCCATTATTATTCTCTATCATCTACCATTAACTGTATATTATTTACTACGTGTATTTTTCATTCATTCCAAAGAATGAATCGACTTTAATATTAAATGTCTTTATTTAAAACTGTTTAAAGAATGCGCTGATTCAGTTTTATGGTATTTAACTTTATTACCCGAATCAAATCTTTTTCTGAATCTTTTTTTGGGGGGGAGGGGATGTGTCGGCATGGTAAGGGGATTTCATTTTTTCAACTTGCTAGCAGTTTTATGTACATTTTGATCATGTATCCTGGGCCACTTGTGCATGCAGATGGTATTTTTAGATTTATTATCTTAATTTGTCTTTTTAATCACGGATTCTCATTAATAGGATGTTAACCCCGTTTGGTCTTCGTTAATAAGGGGTCGTTTTCGATGCAAGAATGTGGTTTGACGTGTTATAACTAGCAGGAACTGCTTACACTTCCAGAGTACCCAAGTCCATTGGTAGGGACGTGATTTCATTTTTTTGGTATGTTGTTGTCTTGTTTACAATATGATTTTTTTTCGTGGCCATATTTGAATGACCCATTGGTAACCGTTTGCTATTAGACACTAAGGCCGCGTTCACACTGAAGTTGTTTTGAGTAAACATGTGTAGAAGTAGTTTAATGTTCTTAAAACTAGTTTCACACTAAATTTGTTCTCATTGATAAACCTAAATTAAATGACTTGACATATGAAATGTTCACATTATTAAATGCAAGTGTACATGTAATTTAAATGTACAGAAAACATGAACGGATAAATAACCACGATTGTTAATTTGGCGAATAGACATTTAAACATAGAATACGTATGGATCTTGATTTACTGCAGTCTTTTTTCAATGATTTTTATTTTTATAGAAAAACAATAAAGGTGTACACATTTCTGGCGCTTTAGTCCATTCGTCCGTTTGTATTTTTAAAGTGTTGCTTTAAAAAGCTCTTGCTTAACATAAACAACGGCACGGGCCCGTGGCAGCGTCATGTTTCGGTAAAAACACACCAAAGAGCGCTCAGAAACTAGATATTGGGTCTGCCGCTTTGTCCACAAAACGACTGGAATGTGGGTACCCGGTGGTTCAATGGGCAGTCCGTCGTAATGCCGCGTCGTCAGGCTACAATTGTAAAATGCAGAAAAATTGACCGCAAACCATAGAGGCGCAACGTGTTAGAAAAAAATCATGTTCTTCACGCGTGCTGCACGCTTTGTTAAGAGAAGAACCCATAGGATTCCTGTGTAAAAATCTGCTCGTTCCTCATTTTCAAATTGATAATTGGACTTTGCCAGCCCCCCATTTCCTCCACTTCACCATCATTTCATGTTCATTTTATCATCTGTTCATGTTCATATTCCTGATATAGGCCGCTTTGCTAAAAAAAATTAGTTCGAATTAGAAACACCTTTTATGAAATTCTATTCCGCTTTCCGCTTTGCCGTATACATATACATTAAATATTTAGAAGTTGCATGTACCCCTGTTTTTTCACTCACCCGAGAAAATGTTGAAATATACGAAATTATATTACTAAAAATAAAGCTTTCCAATGAAAGTAATGCATATGCATGCCGTTCATTCAAAAGAAATATGCGAAATTCATTGCACATTAAACCCACACTAGGACTACATTAAATATCGAATGCATGTAATGAACACAACATTTAAACTACATGTAAACATCGAAATTTTACAGTGTGAACGCATTGATGTTTAATGTAAGTGCGGACGACATTTAAACTACTATGAGTTTTGCTCAGTGTGAACGCGGCCTTAGTCTATTTTATATACTTTAGTATTTTCTGTGAAGGAACAAAAATGCAAATAATAATTCATGAAAAAAAATATCAACGGACTGCAAAATTAGAAATGGAATGGGAAGGTCGACTAACTGAAACTATCTACATCACCTAAAATGATATGTTATTCAAATCACGAGACAAATATTTTCAATTTAAAAAATACAGAAAATTAATGGCATATGTAACTAATAGTATAAGAATTTTGTATTAAAAATATTTCCTTATTAAGGTTTGTTTTCTGTTTGTTATAGGGTTATTTTGACCAAAACATGACAATAACACAAAAAGACGTGAACTAATGAAGTGTGATTTGATGCAATAAAAGGTTGTTCTGCCACTTGTTACTACGAGGGTGTTCATGGATTGGAACAGTTTGACTTCTGATCAATTCTTCAGCGGATAACGAGAACATCTCCTTTCAAACTTTGGTGACGGAGTCTTTTGCGCATAGCGTACATTTATCGCTCTACTTGGCCAGCTTTTGTTCATGCAATGTCCAAGTTTTCGTAGTGAAATAGATATTTCTCCTAATTCATGGCAGATCATTTGTAATTTTAAGGCCAGTTTGTTCTTACTTTTGCAATCGTGTCCAACAGTTGGTATTGTATGACCATTAAATGAACATTATGACAACCAGCAGTTGTTATTAAAGACGCCTGTTTCTTATTACAAAATCTGATATGCCAATGGGCACACTCCGTGTGTCACGTGGTCATTAGTTGGTCACGCGACAATTTCTGTACTCTTTTTACACAGCACATTACATGTATTGTTTTAAATAGGGGGATTTAAAAATGTGGCAATTTTTCTAAAGTAGTATTCCACATAAGGATCAGGCAGGGGGTGGCACATCGATAATTTCTATTTTCAGATTATGGGGTATAGATGCATTCATTTTACCATAAAAACCAACCCAATGCAGTTTTTACATCTTAATATGTATTTGGTGCGTAGATATTTTTTGACTGGTTATATAGGAAAAAAAATATGGCGGGAAATTTTCCCGTACTTTTCACTATACAATGTAACTAAATTTTGACTGGCAATATCTCCTAAACCCAAGATAGACGGAAAAAAATAGTGGTCAAAACAAAGTTTAATGGGGTTGCTTAACCTTATTGTGTTGAAATTTTTTGGTGTTTTTATTATCGATGTGCCACCATATTAATGGTATCTGCCTGATTCTTAGAAAAAGTAGTACTTAATTACTGAATTCTATATCTATTGAAAAATGCGTTTGGTCGCTGAGCTCACAGAAGTGATTAGAGTAATGAAACTTCCGAAAATGGGCATGGCCATGACCAAAATATTGGATCAATGTGTGTTACGAACGCCACAGGCACTTGATTGAAAACAAAGTAAACATTTATCAAAAATAGGTTAACCTCGGCCAAGTCAGTGTAAAATTTCAAAGTCAGTAGACCGTGACTGCAGGAGCATACAGGTGAAATCCTTTTAAAACTGATCTGTACTGATGCTGATGCAACTGCATACCAAATATCAATGGTGTAACATAACTAGTTCACACAAAACAGACTTAAGCAAAAACTTTAACCAATTGTAGACGCCGACGCCGCCGCCGCCGTCGCCGGAATCACCATACCTAAGTCTCGCTTTTTGCGACATTCGTCCCAGGCGAGACAAAAAAGGAACAATTATGTGAACACTATCAACAAATACCCTTCTGTGGAAGGAAGAGTTATTTTTTTTTTGTATAAAAGTGAAATACCCAACTAACCACATTCCAAATTTTGTCCGGCAAAGTCAGTTCTTATCTGTTTTTTTTTTCTTGATCACTTTTGTTTTGTGTGGCAAATGCAACAATTAGAAATAAATAGTCACATGCGTTTTTGATCATTTTTGAATACCGGTAAATGGCTGTCTTCACTGAAGAAATTTTACGGTAGACAACCATGCACTTGTAGATGAATGCAGATATGTTGGTTTAATTGTCATAGATTTGTGTTTCGTCTTCCTTTACCGGATTTGACAAACTGAATTGAAAATTTGAAGTGCGCTGGGTGTGCTATAGCGGGCAGGAACCGCTTACTCTTCCGGAGCACCTGGGTTCATTCTTGAATACGATTTGAGTTCGCTTTGTTGATTTTTGTTCTTTTTATTTTGTGTTTTTTTATGTTTGTATTTCCTCTTGCTGCAACTTCTTGTTTGTGTTTACCGGTTTTGTCGTTGCCCTTTCGGGCTTTTGGCACTAGAATGCCCCATTGGTGCATCTTAAATTTGCTTCTTGGTAGATAAAACCGCCTCGTTCAACAAAGTACTAAAGAAAGATGCTATACATGCCAAATATTAAGAGGCTGTTGCATGTAATTTCTTGGAAATATTAGACAGAAATATTCTGTGACGCCGCGGAATAACGCAAAACGACCAAGAGTGACAACCGAGTATGCACCTCTTTATGTCGCTGCGCAACATATTGCAGGGGATATATATATTGATATAAAATGTTGTTAAATAAACAAATAACTGTAAGCTATAATATTCCCCTTGTCATAAAAAAGTACCGTCTGCCATCAAAGCAAGCAATTATCAATGAAGCCGTCTGTATTTTTGTTAAAATATCAGTACCATGAAAAATGTGTTAGTCTGTACACGATCTGTTACTTCTTTTTTCTTTCTTTCTTTTTTATCTGATATGGTGTCAAACTCTACGTATTAAAAGCATCGAACAACTTTATCCTATTTAATGTTAACTAACAGTCTGTAAAAAGCAATAAACAGTCAATCGGTTGTACACAAAACACAATAAGATACGAAATTATATGGGTGCAACACTGCTTAAAAAAAAACAGGTAATAAATATATTTTGCGATGAAACTTAAATGAAAATCAAAAAATTGTAACGAACTGTTTTTATATGTGACGAATATAATTATACAAATTATCCTTAAGCACAGGTCTGATTTTTCTGTCAGCATCCATACGATAGTCGTTGTGTCTCAATTCATTTCCGATATCACCACTTCTTTGCCTATAAGAATGTCCAAATAGGGCGGGAAAATCATTTTTGGTTACTAACGGATTTTGTTGTTTATCAAGGCCGCTATCCGTATTAGATCCACGGTTGTTGAAAAAGTTTTGCAGGACATGAGGATTCGGTTTCAACATAGAAGTTCGTCCGTCTGAAATGACTTGATTTTCATCAATCTGTCTCTGAGAACTTCGGTGTGCGATGAGATAAGGGAAGAACTCAGAACTAGGAATGGTCAGAGGGGAATTAAGAGGGGAATTGTTGGCATCTATCATTGATGTTCCATCGAAATATAAGTTGGTAAGGATGCCTCTATTATGCATCTCTTGGCGTGGGTCAACGTTAGGATTTGATGGTTTGCTGATTTCGTTCGGCTTGACTTTGTCATTCAAATATGAGCTAAGTCTATCGAGACTATATGTATGGAAGCTGTTTTCAATATTCCTACCAAAGTTTACATTATTGAGTTGATAATGGCGGGAGTTTTTCCCGATGTCTGCGTTGCTAATATGATTTTGTTGGGAGTTTTTCCTAATATCTGTCTGCTTGCGTTGAGGGTATCTATTTATATTACGCAATCGCATGCGGTTAAATTTTCGTCGTTGGATGAAATTGTTGTTTTGGTTTGTCGAAACTTTAATTCGTTGATTATTTTGTCCGACTAGATGGTGCTTATTGAATTGAGATGGTTGACTTTGCATAATTCGATTCTTGTCCATGTTTACAAAAGTTAAAGACGGAGTGCCAATAACATTTGACGCATCGACGTTTGAAACCTCTTTTTTGGATTTATCTGAAAATTGTATTATTTGTGCAACACTTTTTGGGCTTGTTGTCGTCGTAGTGCTTGATTCAAACCCCATTTTACTGGTAAACCTCTTTAAATTGAGCGGATTCGCTTTGATATCATGATCATCATCATTTTGTATATTGCTTTCATTGTGATTTCTTGAATCTTTTCTTACAGCTGAGTCTTTAGAATTGTTCAGTTCTTGTTGGGTAACTGTGTTTGCTTCTTTTGTTTTTAAACCATCTGTTCCATCTCTTGGAATAATTTCTGTTCTAATATTGTTCGTTTCGTATCGTTTTTTATATTTTTCAACAAGCCTGTTACTAAGCTGTAGAAGAGATTTTAAGTTTTCCATTAATATCTCTCTTTGTTTCACTAGCTCCTCATTTGTTGTATGATGGCCTTTAAGTGTATTTTCAGCATTCTTTATCTTATCTAGGAAGTAATCTGCTCTAAATTTTAATAGTTCGTTTACGATCGCCTTTTCTTTATCGCGCAAGAAAGAAAGGTCTGGAGTCAAGTCCTTTGATTTTTCTGAATTGCCTGTAATATTTACCATCTTATTCGTGACGCCCTGTTCCGCCGGTTCAGAATGGAACAATTCTCTATCTTTCCTTGCCGATTCTCCTACCATTTGCCGTGTGTTACGACGTCGTCGGAGACTTGCATTGATATTTTGAAAACCAGATGGTGTAAACTGTTGTCTCTGGTCTCTATCGACTGATATAACAAAATGTTTGTATGGTCGCAATGGAACGTTTTGTTTTTCTACAACTACTGGTGGGTTTGGTTTAATTTTATAAGTAGAGCTCTTTTTTGACAAAAACATAGGCGTGTGTCTAGGGATATCCACCCTTGGTGGTGGTGGCGGCGGAGGTGGTCTACGTAGTAACGTACTCTTTCGCGATAATGGTGGGGTGTAATGGCTTGACGTGGTCGTTGTCGTTCTAGGCGGCATCGGAGTCGTTTGTGGAAATTGTGTTTCGAGATATCTAATAACATTTTCAATATAATTTTTCATCGCAGTTATTTTCAAAAAATACAGATTCGGCGAGGAAGTGGTCTGTACTGGTGGTAGATTAACAATAAGCGGCGGTCTCGGTGTCGTAGTACATATACGCTGTAAGATATTTAGGAGCCACAATCTTAGAACTTTGTTTGAGATTGTAGGGTGTGGAGTGGTGTGTACGATGGTGGCATTTGTTGGTGGTATTGGTGAAGATGGCTTTACTGTTGTAGCTGGTGTAGAAGTGGTTGGGATGTGAGTTGTTATTGGTGCTTCGGTAGTGGATGTTTCTGGTGATGCTGTGGTTGTCCAGCTTGTTGTCGTTAGTGGTCTTGGTGACGTTGTGCTCGATATTGTAGTAGTGGTTTCTGGTAGTGTTGTTGCCTGTATTGTAGTTGTAGAAGTAGTTTCTGGTGATGTTGTCGTCCGTACTGTAGTTTTAGATGTTGTCGTGGGGGGTGCGGTTGAAGACGTTTCTTGAGATTTTGTTGTTGTCGTCCGTACTGTAGTAGTAGATGTCGTCGTGGGAGATGCGGTTGAAGATGTTACTGGAGATTTTGTTGTTTTCGTGGTCGTTGTCGGTAATACCGTCGTTGTTGTTAATTTCTCTGTTGTGCTTGTCGTTATACTTGGTGTTGTTGGTTTTCTCATTGCTGTTATGACATAATCTTTTATCAGTAGATGCGGGGGTATTGTCGTCGATTGTGTCGTAAGTGGCGATGGTGTCGTCGTTGGCGGTGGAGGAGGTAGCAGTGGCGGCTTCTCTGTTCCGTAAACGAACAGGCCATATTGCTGTAACCACTTGTGCACAGTGTCGACCACGTTTTGATTGGGTGGTGCAATAAATGTCGTAGCTTTTGTGGTTTGTTCTGTAGATTGTTTAAATGGTGTCGTTGTTAACACTTTATATGATTTAGTCCAAAATGCTGGTAATGGAATAGTGACCACGTTTCGATTAGGTGGTGCAATAAATGTCGTAGCTTTTGTGGTTTGTTCTGTAGATTGTTCCAATGGTATCGTTGTTAACATTCTATATGATTTAGCCCAAAATGTTGGTAATGGTACAGTACTAGTCGGAGTATTCATTACTTTTACTGTAGTATGAAAATGTCGTCTTCTGGGAATAGTGATTGGCTTCCTTCTGAGTGGACTAGTTCTTTTTCCAGAGCCAATATCTTTCATTAGAGATTTCAGAATCCCGTTGATAATGTTTGCATTTTTAGACGCACTTAGTATATTATTGTTTCTAGATGCAATAAACGACTGTTCTTCTGAGTCTGTCATTTGTCTTTTCGGCATGAACCTTCCATTTGCCGTGTGTCGTGAAACACTGAAGCCTAGTATGATAAGACACACAACTGCGACAGGGGCTTTGGTCTCTGAAAAACAGTGAAATAAAGGTAATATTAAAACTATCGAACTGGTATTGTCAATCTCATATGTCACTCTCGTTACGATTTGAGTTCGCATTGTTTGGTTGCTATTCATCTGTTTTTCTTATTTCTGGAATTTTTATTGTCTGTTTTTTGTCCTGTTCTCGTTGGTGTTTAATGTGTTTTTTCTCTGCCCTTTCGGAATTTTGAAATTAGGACGCCCCATTGGTACCTATGCTCTATTTTCTATGAAGAAAATGTACAAAACACGACAAAGACATGCCAGAGGAATATTGAAGATCGCAATGGTCCTGACTTGGTACAGGCATTTAAAAAAAAATGGTGGGTTAAACCAGGATTGCGTGTGTGCCAAAGTTTCATTCTTTCATTGTGATCTTAGGTCAAGTTTAAAAAACAAAACAAAGATGCAATAACTAAGATCATAGAAGATAATGAGATGGGAAATAAGTTTATGCAATACAATCTACATATATAGCTAAACATATATAAACGACAATTTTGCAAAATCCTTAATGGAAAACAGACTTTAACGTGACCAATGGTCACCAGTACATAAGTTATGTCTGTAAAAAAACTATATTTCAACCGGCTAAGATAACATTCATTCATAACAAGTGTTATGACGGCAGATAGGTTTACTAGAAATATCCTCGAATACTACTTTTAAATTTTTAGTTCCTTAAAGTGTGATGTTTTCCAGCATGTACAATAATTCAAGTGTATGTAAAATGTATAATCAGGTAATAATTATGAAGGACTTTTGTAAGTTAAATCAGTGCAACATAAATTATACTTAATAATCCAGGTGTAATTCATACTTTACTTAAAGGATGACAAATTAAGTGTCAGCATGAGGAAATGGTTAACAGGTATATTTAAGTTCAATCGCTAACCTATGCTCTGCTAATATAAAACATTTATTTTTCGATACAAATATGTCGAACATATTCATGATTAGAGATTGCATTCAGCATTTTATTTTGTCGATTCCTTGGAGCTCTTATCACGGATGTCAGTGACGGGCCCAGATAAGTGTTCCATTGTTGGAACCCCGTCCCCTTCGAAAAACATGTTATTTTCGCGTTGATTTTCGGTAAAATAGGTCTGAACCCCCTCTTTTATTCTAACTGGACTTGTAGGGCAACCCTCTCGAACATTTCTGGATCCGCCAATGCATTTTAAATTACATTTAACAATTTCTCAACTCCAAACGTCTAAGGCCGTCTAAGTATATTGCTTTTATTGGTAAAAGGGCGAATAGAGGAAGGTAACGGGAGATTGGCACCACCTGCCCCCACGCCCCCCCCCGTATATATCACAAAATATGTTTATGGTTGCATGCTTAAATCTGATCAAAAGTTAACAAAATAAAAGTAAAATTCCAGGTGACAAATTCGAAAAATAATTGTAGTTGACGTAGATTCAATTTGGCAACTTGGGCAATAATTTTGACTTGTAACCTTCACTCTATTCTTCAAATGGCTTGGGATGTCTTGGAAATTTTGAAAAGATAAAAAGAAAAATCCATCCGACACATCGATGTAGCTTTATTTCAAAGAAAATATGAAAATAGACAACTAGAATGCGCTGAAATCTCAAAAATCTATTTGAAATTTCAAAAAAATGATTGATAAAAAGTGTTAGGACTTACCCATGATTGATAACAGCAGGAAGTTTAGTGGTCCAAAACTGTAAAACATAGGTAAAATGACTTATCAATTATCATATATAAAAAATTAAAGATTCAACTAATCTAATTATTGTCTCTAACTTGTCAATATTAAATTATTTACGATAGTTAGCGGTTTTAATATTAATGGATAAAAAGGTGTTTCGTATGAATAAATACATAAAATTCTTGTACAAATATAAAGGATAAATCTTAAATTTGACTTCAAGAGCTTGTAGTTCTAGTCATGTAGGCAAACCTTGATAATAAAGTTGTGTTAAAATATAAATTGACTGTATTTTGTGGTAATTGATTTTTTTTTTTTTCAAAATAACAAGAAAGTTCCCAGCGAACCCATATTGCTCTGAACCAATACCAAATGAACGGGGCGAGACTATGTATTCCGAACAACTGCACTTTAAGAACTTTCAAAAATACGGTTTTCATCTTAGGAAGTTTTTTCCACAAACAAAAATCAATGTATTGCGTCGAAAAGCTAATTTTTTATATTCTAGACGCTAAAGTCAGTGGCGAACTTTTCATGAACGTATTGATATTAAATGGTATGCATTTTATGTTAAAATGTAAATCAAACAAGCACAAGATCGTGTTAAGTATTCCCCCAATCCGTAAATGAGAAAAAAATGCAGTTATTGACAGCGACCAAATGGGCATATTTGAGACCGTTCTTCAAAACATAAATGACCCCAAACATGCGCCAATTCAGGATCTATGGTCAACCCTAACCTCTACAATATCAGACACCATTGAAAAGTATGTACCCTCAAAAACCTGCTCATCTAGAAAATCCGTACCTTGGTTAAACCGCAATCTTCGTCGTATGCTAAAGCGTAAAGCCAGATTATACAAACACGCGAAGAGGTCCAAACAGTGGAATGATTTCAAGGCATTTCAAAAGCAATGCAAGAAAGAATTCAAAAAAGCAGAGGTGAACTATATTAACAACACCATTTTACAAGGATTAGAAGAGAACAATACAAAACCAATTTGGCGGTATGTGAAATCCAGACGTCAAGACAAACTAGGTATACCAGCACTAAAACAAGAAGGCAACCTAGTCAACAACAACAAAGAAAAAGCAGACATCTTGCTACAACAGTTTAAATCCGTGTTCACCATAGACAACACTACCGTACAGACTACAAGCAAAACCATCAGACACAGTCTAACACCTATCAAAATTACAACTGAAGGAGTTGAGAAATTGCTGTCAAATATCAAACCATTCAAAGCTATTGGACCAGACAACCAAACCAGCTTCTAAAAAATTGCTCTAAACAACTAGCACCTGGCATGAGAACTATATTCCAAACATCTATAGACACTGGAACCTTACCATCTGACTGGCTAAATGCCAATATCACACCTGTATTCAAGAAAGGGAATGTACATCTACCTGAGAACTACCGGCCTGTATCCCTTACATGTGTGAGCTGTAAGCTATTAGAACATATTATATGTAAACATCTACTGAAACACCTTGAGAAAAACCATATTCTAACATCACTTCAACACGGCTTCCGATCTGGTTTTTCATGTGAAACTCAGCTGCTCGTCACGATGAATGATCTACTACAATACTTTGACCAAGGAAAACAAACCGATGTAATAATCCTAGACTTTTCGAAAGCTTTTGATACAGTCCCTCACAAGAAACTTCTCTCCAAACTGAAATCCTTTGGAATAGATGGACCTATACTCAAGTGGCTAGGGATGTTTTTATGTCAACGAAACATGAGAGTCCTAGTCGATGGTGAACACTCAGACTCTGTAAACGTTGCTTCAGGAGTACCGCAAGGGACTGTCCTGGGTCCCCTTATGTTTCTATGCCATATCAACGACCTTCCAGACACAGTCAAATCACAAGTTAGACTCTTTGCAGATGACTGCCTGCTATATAGGAAAATCCAAACCAAACAAGATCATTTCATTCTTCAAAAAGACCTGCTTGCACTTGAACAATGGGCAATAAAGTGGGGCATGAGGTTCAATGCCAAAAAGTGTTACCTGCTAAGCATCAACAACAAGTCATCACACTTCTACGAGCTCGATAACCATATACTCCAACAAGTTCAGCAAAACCCATACCTTGGTGCAATTATATCTGCAGACCTCAAATGGGATTCCCATATCAACAAAACAGTAAAAAAAGCCAACTCCACTCTTGGATTTCTCCGCCGTAACTTGAGACATTGCCCAAAGGACTGCCGGAAACAAGCTTATATCTCATTAGTTCGATCACTCTTAGAGTACGCAGCAATAGTATGGGACCCCTACTATGTTAAGGATATTAACAGCATAGAACGTGTCCAACGCCAAGCAGTGCGCTTCATCGGTGGTGACTACAGCAGCAGAGAGGAAGGCAGCATCACAAAACTGATGAAAGAACTCGAGTTACCGAGCCTTCAGGACCGCAGACGACTAAGTAGACTCACATTCTTCTACAAGGTGACTGAGGGGTTGGTACCAGCTATTCCACCTGAATCTGTGTTAACCCCAGAAAGACAGAAACGAAATATAAAAGCAAAACATTATAGTGATTATAAATCTGACAATATAGTTAATAAATTTGAACTGAACAATACTAAGTGCTTTAGAGTGATTATAGGCAAGACAGAACAGTACAAAAACTCTTTCTTTGTCCGTACAACATCTGACTGGAACAAACTACCAAACTCTGTAGTCTGCGCATCAACAGTTGAGAGCTTCAAGGCAGCTCTCCCGTCGTGTTACTAAACCCGACTGCTCTCTCTCCCCGTTGCCATTGACACCATTTTGGTCCTGCAACGTACTTATCCAGATCCAGATCCAGAGATGTAGTCGGGCATGCGTAAAATGTAGATTGCAGATCTAGGGATCTTATTGTTTAAGTGGGTGGTGTCTGCTTCGTATTGAAATATCAATAATCCCCATGTGGTATCCAAGATATGGACGTAAACCAGTCATTCATTCGTAAAACATATATATAGGTCGCAGTTCGTAGTTCGTGGTTCGATCCTCGTCCGGGGTGAAAATTTCATGAACCAATTTTCCGACTTTCTCTTGAACCCTTTGCGAAACTGGTCTCAAGGAACGATGCTTGTCCTTCGGACGGGACGAAAAAAAGGTTGTCCCGTGTATGCGGAGAGCAATACCCCAGGCACGTTTAAGATTCCTTTGTAGATTTCCATAAGAGTAGGCTCAATGGGGCCGCTACAAAACGGCTAATGGGTCATCTGACTACTAGGACTCAAAGGAAACGTTTGGTCTTAAATAGTCTAAAATCCGTCATAGGTTGTTCTATCAAGTCATAGCAATAGCTCATGGTGAGCTCATTAATATTCCTGTTCCACGCAAAATTAATCAAAACAAACCTTATAATTGGATACATATATCTACATTATGTAAAATTTTCAAGAAAATTCAATTTCTTACTTGTTTAATGGCTTAGTCCATGTTTTGCTATTAAGAACCCCCAAAAATCAAGTTTACATCTATGCCATATATATTCTGTGAAAGTTTCAATAAAATCCGTGGTTAAAAAGTAGTAGCATATAAAGAGATGGGTTACCCCTTGTCATCTTATGGCTTAGTTTGTTTTGCTACAGACAAGTGTTAACACTAAAGTATGTCTCACCTGCCGGCACCATCAGAATACCTAGGTATTCAACTGCATACCAAGTTTCATCAACCTAAGACTTATTGTTCTTGACACATGGAGATGCCCATCAAACCCCTGCCATCAGTAAAGTAACACCTTTGTCTTGCTCAGCTTTGCAGGCAAGACCAAAACCCTAAAAATCCATTAAGTATAATGTTACACCATGTCACATATATTATGGGAAAAACCATTAGGTGGTGAAGCAGTTGCAAATATCAGATAGTTTGAGATTTTTAAGCAACTTTTCAAGCAAGTCCAATGAAAATGACTGTATCAACACCATGTAATGGCATGATTCAAGTCATGTCTTAATATGCTATGATACTTCTTCCAGGAACTCGCATTGGGATAAATGGACATATATGGCTGGCAGATAGGCACATTACTGCCAAGTTGATACTTGCAATATGTTCAATCATATCTTTAGTTTATTTTTGAGTCGTTCATATTTACTTCAAATTACTTCTTTAAAAATCTATATACAGGTGTGGCATTTTCTTTTTCTTGTAACAAACAAAACAAGAAATATATATTGCACCTAGCTTCATTTATTCAGATCGTTGTAATCAACACATCAGATGTTACATAACAAAATGTATGGTATAAAAATATTGAATTTGTCAATAAAATCAATAGTTGTATGTAAACAGATATACAATGTACAATCTGGTATTACATGTATCTATAGGCCTCAATCAACAGTAACAAATAAAATATAAAGCCTAAATAAACAGGATGAAGCTATCAATTACGTTAATTCTTATGTACTGTTAGTCAAATACAAACTATAAGGGGTATTTTTTGTAATGGTAGACCATAAGAGTTTGAAATCTATTATTTATTTTTCATCTCCTGTAAAACATAAGAATTGTATCCACAAAAGTTATATACTTTCAAAATACTTACCAGCTTTCTAAAAAAATACCCCCTTTTTGTATGCCTTGGAATTTTTATAGCAGATGGCATGAATATCAGTTTTATTTTATTTATGTTGAAACTTTAGGTCTGAAACACTCATTTCAAGTAACGTTACTAATTATACCTAAAACGCTGAATAATGGATAAAATTGTTAAGGACAAACAAGGGAGATAATTTGTCTAAAATTAACATCTCAACATCAACATGATAAAAGAAAACACGATATTTTGATTTAAAATTAAATTGGATACACGAATTTGAATTTGTATGAATTTATGAGAGAATGCAAAACATCTGAAAAAATACTAAGTAAAAATTAACCCATTTTTGTTTTGTTTTTTAAGTTTACCAATCCCGAGATTGTATTAAAATTAAAAATCTATAAAGAAATGTCAATATTCATCACTTTATATGAGAAAAAAAAAACAAACATATAATATTTTTTTAAACATGGTTATACATATTTTTTTTTTATTTCCAACCTCTTCAGCAGTTTAGATTTTGGAAATGTATCAGTCTATCAGCAAAACTTATTTGAAAGTACTGAAATATTAGGATGCATGACATACTGAACTCACATGGTGAAGGGTATAATGCAGATATTAGGTGCAACACTGGAAACAACTAACATTACATTGATTCATGATTTCTGTTTAAAAAAGAGTAATTTTATTAATTTCATACTAAACACATATATGTGATGGTTTACAATAGCCAGCATATACGTAAATAAAATAAAAATAAGTGACTGCAAAAGCATGTTCAAAACAATAAAACTTAATCAGCATAGAAAGCAACAGTTTTCTCAAATCTGAAAAATTATTAAAGCCGATTCCTTTTCTGTTTTTGTTTAACATAACTTTAATATGTATGCTGTTAAAAACACAAAGATCATCTCAATTTAAAGGTGAAACAGAAGTTTGTTATAAACCACAGAAATCATTTTTAAACAACTCTTACATGTACATGTAAAGTCAAGCTGCACATGACATTTTAAATCATTCATCATACAAATGCAGCAGTGACAGAGTTATAAGGAAAATATGTGAATATTTATATTAAAATATAGGGGTGAGAAAACTAAGAAATTAAAGACTAGAAGTAAAAGGAACTATGTACAAGAGATAAAGAGTCTAGTCTTTTGTAGATAAAACATTTCCTTAATATATAAAATAAATACATAAAATATGTTTCCTGCTATATTACATTTTGACAGCTGTAAGTACCAAAGTGTATACAACCCTGCCTTCTCATTTTAAATATAAATTTTATATTGATCATATGTAGATAGTAAAAATCTATAATGATTTAAATGCACTTATTATAAATAGATATACATTATGTATACAATGTGGAGAGTTTTTACTTTTTACAAAATATAAGGAAAAACAAATAGAACATATATCCCTTCAGTATTTTATAAAAATACACAGGCATGGTACACAAGTCAAATGCAGTTTTTGGAACAAATATCACATATATTATAGCATAATAAGATTTGTTACAGAATTAGGATGTGGAAGTCAAGATGAAATTCCAATAACTAACTATGAGTGGTTAGTTTCAGTAAAGAAGCAATAGAGAATTTTTTTTTAATGGGAGATTGCGAGTGAAAAAAAAGTGCAACCATCACTTCTCCGGCATTCACTTGACCACCTGTAATAATTCTCTTTTCATGCATTTTCATTTTTTCATTCAATTTTCAATTTCTAAAACCATTCTAAAAGGCAGTGTAAAATTAAAATGCCCTTAAAAATGTTGTAAAATATGTACAAAGCAAGCTATATACAATGTACACAGATTAAAAACATTTTTTGTACACAAGTAACTGTACATAAAATATATAGATCTGTACAATTGTTTGGCACTGTCTCATAACTTCCCAGGACTTTTAGGAATGATGCTACTTCTTGTGTATGGTCTAGAGTTCATATGTACTGCTTTCTGAAAAAGAAATAAAAAACAAAAATTATTCTTTGAGAAAAAAAGATTATTAAATAGACATTAGAAATATATTCTGCATATTTAAGAAAATCGATGGATAAACAACACTAAGAACATACATGTCTTATTTCTCAACATTGTTTTATATTTTTTTTTTTATAAATGTACATATTAATCTATAATCCATTCATTAACAGTATTCAAAACATTTCATGTCACAAAAAAAAAACATCTTTTATGATACAAAGTACACAAAAGGGTGTCAATAAGTTGATTTGTTAATGCTTGATTTGCATGTTTTCAGGTTTTGCTTCCAGCAAATAATATTTCGCTCGTTTCTCCTTTCTTCAGAGGTTTGAATGATCATTTTCACTCCTTGCTTATTTTATTTTAAAAGTTTACAAACCTTGAGTACAGAAAAATCCTTATTGAAGTAATATAAACAAGTAATACTGTGAGCAAGCTCACACAAGGATACCCCCCGCTTCATATTGGACTCTGTACTGTAAAAAAAATCTCAAGTCCAGGTATCTCCCCTTGATGATAACCAAGAGTAATAAAATTGCTTCATGCACATCTACATATCATGTACTTCCTTCATGTAAAGTTTCATCAAAATCCATCTAGCGGTTTAGGAGGAGTTGCACTTACGAGGTCTCCCATTCAATAATGTATTTAAAAAGAATAATGTATTTAAAAAGTCTAAGTCCAATTATCTCCCCTGAATGATGTCCGAGTGCTATGAAAATTCTTCATGCACATCTACATATGATGTACTTCCTTCATATTAAGTTTCAGCAAAATCCTTCAAGCGGTTTAGGAGGAGAAGCTCTTACGAGTTACGTGGACAGACAGAGAGGGTGTTTCCTATATACCCCCCCCCAAACTTTGTTTATTGGGGTATAATAAGTTTACAATTTTTATAATGCCAAATATATACCAAATTAAAACACAATCTTACATGTTAAAACTCACTTCAAATTCTTGGTACGTTTCCATGGTTGATCCATTGACTACACCATTACTCCCTCCACAACTGGCTAACGTCGACTGACTGAACGTGTCGTTAGGATGTAATTTTGATTTGTCAACCATGTGACTGTTACCAAAGTTCACTTTTTCACCTAAAACTTTCCTTGCTATTCTTCCAGATTTCCTTCTTTGTGATCTACTGCCTCCCAGCTGCAATCAGAAAAAGTTTTATGTAACAACAAAACAGTCATTATTTCATTTTAGTCAAAATTAATGAAATGCATGACATTGCATGTTTTAATGCACAAATCTATCATGATGTAAAAAATATTTTCTTCAAAATCTAATATACAAGGTTTTCGAAAGATCTGTAGAATCTAAGAATATGGTCAGATCTTGTTTTCATTATTTTTTTTTTTCAAAATGAATGGCACCTAGGTTATTATGTGTACATTTTTTGTTCATTTGTGTTCATTTTTCTTGTTCATTTTGTTTATATCATGTTTAATATGTGTTTCAATTGGTGTTATTGCATTTTTAATTTGAAAATATAGTTGCTTCTTTATGTATGATTTTTTTTTTTTTTACATTCTTGATTTTCTGTTCAAGATGGTTATTTTTAATGATGCATGTTTGTTTTCAGAATTTGAAGCATTTAATTGAATAATACTTTTATAGTAAACTTACAATTTTACTTGTTGAAGCTGGTATACGTGGCCGTGGAGAGGGATAGTAAACTTACAATTTTACTTTTTGAAGCTGGTATACGAGGCTGTGGAGAGGGATAGTAAACTTACAATTTTACTTGTTGAAGCTGGTATACGAGGCAGTGGAGAGGGAGAGTAAACTTACAATTTTACTTGTTGAGGCTGGTATACGAGGCCTTGGAGAGGGATAGTAAACTTACAATTTTACTTGTTGAGGCTGGTATACGAGGCCGTGGAGGGGGATAGTAAACTTACAATTTTACTTGTTGAAGCTGGTATACGTGGCCGTGGAGAGGGATAGTAAACTTACAATTTTACTTGTTGAAGCTGGTATACGCGGCCGTGGAGAGGGATAGTAAACTTACAATTTTACTTGTTGAAGCTGGTATACGTGGCCGTGGAGAGGGATAGTAAACTTACAATTTTACTTGTTGAAGCTGGTATACGCGGCCGTGGAGAGGGATAGTAAACTTACAATTTTACTTGTTGAAGCTGGTATACGTGGCCGTGGAGAGGGATAGTAAACTTACAATTTTACTTGTTGAAGCTGGTATACGAGGCTGTGGAGAGGGATAGTAAACTTACAATTTTACTTGTTGAAGCTGGTATACGTGGCCGTGGAGAGGGATAGTAAACTTACAATTTTACTGGTTGAAGCTGGTATACGTGGCCGTGGAGAGGGATAGTAAACTTACAATTTTACTGGTTGAAGCTGGTATACGTGGCCGTGGAGAGGGATAGTAAACTTACAATTTTACTGGTTGAAGCTGGTATACGTGGCCGTGGAGAGGGATAGTAAACTTACAATTTTACTTGTTGAAGCTGGTATACGTGGCCGTGGAGAGGGATAGTAAACTTACAATTTTACTTGTTGAAGCTGGTATACGAGGACGTGGAGAGGGATAGTAAACTTACAATTTTACTTGTTGAAGCTGGTATACGAGGCTGTGGAGAGGGATAGTAAACTTACAATTTTACTTGTTGAAGCTGGTATACGCGGCCGTGGAGAGGGATAGTAAACTTACAATTTTACTTGTTGAAGCTGGTATACGAGGCCGTGGAGAGGGATAGTAAACTTACAATTTTACTTGTTGAAGCTGGTATACGCGGCTGTGGAGAGGGATAGTAAACTTACAATTTTACTTGTTGAAGCTGGTATACGAGGCTGTGGAGAGGGATAGTAAACTTACAATTTTACTAGCTTGTTGAAGCTGGTATACGTGGCCGTGGAGAGGGATAGTAAACTTACAATTTTACTTGTTGGAGCTGGTATACGTGGCCGTGGAGAGGGATAGTAAACTTACAATTTTACTTGTTGAAGCTGGTATACGAGGACGTGGAGAGGGATAGTAAACTTACAATTTTACTTGTTGAAGCTGGTATACGAGGCTGTGGAGAGGGATAGTAAACTTACAATTTTACTTGTTGAAGCTGGTATACGCGGCCGTGGAGAGGGATAGTAAACTTACAATTTTACTTGTTGAAGCTGGTATACGAGGCCGTGGAGAGGGATAGTAAACTTACAATTTTACTTGTTGAAGCTGGTATACGCGGCTGTGGAGAGGGATAGTAAACTTACAATTTTACTTGTTGAAGCTGGTATACGAGGCTGTGGAGAGGGATAGTAAACTTACAATTTTACTAGCTTGTTGAAGCTGGTATACGTGGCCGTGGAGAGGGATAGTAAACTTACAATTTTACTTGTTGGAGCTGGTATACGTGGCCGTGGAGAGGGATAGTAAACTTACAATTTTACTTGTTGAAGCTGGTAAACGTGGCTGTGTAGAGGGATAGTAAACTTACAATTTTACTTGTTGAAGCTGGTATACGAGGCCGTGGAGAGGGATAGTAAACTTACAATTTTACTTGTTGAAGCTGGTATACGAGGCCGTGGAGAGGGATAGTAAACTTACAATTTTACTTGTTGAAGCTGGTATACGAGGCCGTGGAGAGGGATAGTAAACTTACAATTTTACTTGTTGAAGCTGGTATACGAGGCCGTGGAGAGGGATAGTAAACTTACAATTTTACTTGTTGAAGCTGGTATACGAGGCCCGTGGAGAGGGATAGTAAACTTACAATTTTACTTGTTGAAGCTGGTATACGAGGACGTGGAGAGGGATAGTAAACTTACAATTTTACTTGTTGAGGCTGGTATACGAGGCCGTGGAGAGGGATAGTAAACTTACAATTTTACTTGTTGAAGCTGGTATACGCGGCCGTGGAGAGGGATAGTAAACTTACAATTTTACTTGTTGAAGCTGGTATACGAGGACGTGGAGAGGCAAACACACTGTTAGTTTGTAGTCTACCACACGATGCTGGTGTTCTCCCTGTGTCATTCATCTGAAATAAGGAATGTACAAAAGTTATAGTTTGTTGGGTGGTCAATGTACATAGCTTAATACTTTAATATAATGATAAAATCTGTACTCTCTACCTACCATCTACATAATTTTTCAAGTTTTCCTTTCTAAAAATTGCGGAATTGCAGTAAAAACTTTTTTGGTTTTATGTTTTTTGTTTTATGTCCAGAAATGGGTCTTTCATTGATAATCTAGGGATTTGTTTGAATCTTATGTATTGTATTTTTAAACTTGGGCCAATGCAAGACAGCAAGCATTGACCTCTGGTCATGTTGAAGACTGCTGGCTGTTTTCCATGGTGATTTATTAAATTGCTGTTTCTTTAATGTTGGTTTTGGTGCATTCACTTATTCACTTTATCGTCTATTAATATCTTGACAGCATTAATTAAACAGTAAATAGTCTTTTTTTTTTCAAAAATTACATGTACAGTATATTTAAGTATGATATTCACTACCTCTTACAGGAAAAGTTTAGAGAGCGATTGAGGGGTGGGGTTACATACATTGTACTATGATGCAGATATGGTCATGGTACTTCTATTTCTACATGCAAAACAGAGAATTTTAATATGCATTAAAGCTGCAATTTGATAACTAACTTTGAAAATTCTAAAGGACAAAATGTATAGCTTGAAATATATATCAATGTTCACAGTAATTTCTGCTGAAAATTAAACGGTCATGCCTTAAAAAGTAAATAGCTGAAAAAGAAATTATGAGTGAAGCATATTTAAGACCATGCTAAATTCTGAAAGTAAAAGTATAACAAATATTAGTTGTGTTAACTGAGGACAGACTTTGCAGCTTAAAAATCTTTATAAATACATTTTAACTTTAACAATTTAATATAATTTTGCAATCAACATTAGTATGAAGGAAACTTTTTAAAATTTGTAGAAACTACATCTAATTTTGAATCTTCATCATGGTTAGAAAAACCAGAACTTTTAAAGTTTTTATTAAGGAATTCTATGGGAGACATGATCTATGAGGAAATAATGCTGCTGCAAAGACTGTTGCAAGTGATGCAATAACATATTGAAAGAAATGTAGTTTAAGGTATTAGAAGTTGAGGGGAGTAAAACATCAAGCAGTTTGGTTTACCTTGGGCTTTAAACTGCTTTTTACACTACTAGTCGAGGATTCAACACTACTGCCTGTACTATTGTAGTCAATCTAAATTTAGGAGTATTGAGTATAAATAGACATTTGTGAACACAAGTGTGAAAAATTCACAAATTTAAGGAGGACACTTTGGCAGACACACTATTTTGAATTTGGGGGTACAAAGGTAGATTTTCACTGTTCTCTGTTGAACCCTTTCATAGATAAAATCTCAATAAATTTAAGGGAACGGGCTGATTTTAAGAAACAACACAATCACCTGTTTGTGAATGGGCGTGCTGCTTCAGAAAAATGATCATTTAACATATAGCTTCTTACATTGTTTCAAGTGGATTATTAGATTTCTCAATCAAGATAGTTAAATGATGGTATTTTAAGCTCGAGACTCTGTCGAGAGCTTAAAAATCTGTCATTTAACTATCGAGATTGAGAAATCTGATAATCCACAAGAAATGATGTAAGACACTGTTTCTCTAATTTTCTGGAAAACCAAATGCCTCAACTGGCCTAATTGATTTTCCATTGCCGATAACACTAACATTATTGCTCGTAGATTTATTTCTATAAATATTCTGTACATGTGTCATAGCTTATTTTAAAGCTCAGAAACTTTTCTCTTTACAGTTTCAATATCAGGTGGGGTTGTGTGATTATATTTTCCATAATTTAGCAAACCCCGAAAAACTAGGAGGTATTGGTGATCTGGGCAGGAAATAATCCCAAAATCTGCATCTTGGAATAAAGTCAAAATATTAGGCTTCTCTTTTAACTTGTGCATAATCCATTTAAAGTTTTAGCTTTCACAGTAATTCAGCAGCCATTCCAAAACAGTTATCCTTTTGTCATTTGGTCATATATTGAGTGTGTACTAGTATCAAATATGCGGAAGAAATAACATGATTTTATGGACTATTTTTCTCTCTCCCTCATTGGGGCTCCATTTGGGGATCTTGGTCCAAATAGAAAGGAGATTCATTTTGGTTAAAGTTTAAATTCTCCTAACCTTGATCTTGGTCAGTATATTACTACGCTTTACCAAGAGTTTTAAGTAAATTAAAGTTATCTAAACATTTAGGTTTTTATGATATTTATTAACATAACTTATAATAACATAATAATAACAATTGTGTCAGAAAATATCAAAAGTAAACTAAAATATATTGCGTCTGTCTAAAGGAACTATATTTATCGGCGAATGTTTTTCTTTCAGTTTTCGGTCACAATGGTCACGCCTACTGTAAAATTGACCAATCAATGAATGAGAACTTAAAATTCTCAAGAGAGAAGAAATTTTTTCACAACTGGCTAGGAAGTAGTTAAATCGGATGTAAATTAGAGAAACTAGTTTATTGTATGTTTTAGACTGTGCAAAATAAAACTTCATTTTAAATATTCATTTCTAAAGATACTTTAACAGCTCTATAAGGAAATGTTAATGTATTTAAAGCAAGGGATCTACTGACAAAACAAAAGCATAATGCACTAAGTACTACTACTCCTGATTATACCTACCTTTCTTTGTTTATTTACTGGTGTTTTACATGGTGTACCAACAAATCGTCTCTTGGCTGGGGTTGTTGGCTTACTTCCAAATAATATTTCTTCTTCCATCAATTTGACTTTTGCCTTAGTCTGCAATTAATGTTGAAATACATACTTTTATGAATTTGAGAATTAACTTGACATCTTAATATTTTTCTGATGTTCAAATGGGAAACGTGTTTAAAATGATAACCATTTGATAATAGTCATGTGCAAATTTTGAGCAAAACATCATTTTTCTTTTTTCCTGTGTAAACGAACATTTCTTTAAAAGAAAAAAAATTTAAGATGTAAACTAGTGGCATAGGCAGAAAAATCTACAATATCTCCACCAACAACATTTCAATAATTATGCTTTAATATTTCCATCTATGATTTTCAAACAGACCACTTGGTGATGTTAAAAACTTCTTAGTGTACTTTATATAATTTCCCCCTTTTTTTGCATAAATGTTGCGTAAATTACATTTATTCATCATCATCTGACCAATAGTCAATACTAAATCAGACATTAAATGAAGATTTACACAAATAGCTGAAAAGGCTAGTTGACTTAACAAAAGACATATTCTCCATAGTTACCCTTTCCTCTTTTTCCACAATTTTACTTTTCTGGAACAATTCCCATTCTCTATTGATATAGTCTACAAATCGATGACCATCCACCAAGAATGGTTTCTCATGCTCCCTCTCCCAATCTGCTATCAAGTTCTTCACATCTTCTTCAACCTAGTAATGAGAAAAGTTTTTTTTTTTTTCCAGTTGTTAATTATTCTTATTTGAGAAGATCAGCAGGACCAATTCATTTCACGGTCTATTTCACCAAGATTGGGTAAGTTCATCATGCAAAATATTGTAGTAAACATACATGTGATTCTCCCGCCGGGAGACAAAATCTCCCGACTTTTTTATCCATCTCCCGTTCTCCCGACTTTTTGTGCAATCTCCCGCTTTTTCCAGTTTGAGATTAATCAGTGAAGCCATGTATATTTGGCACATGCTAGTGACATTGAAATGCAATTTTAATGAGCATTGAAAATCTCCCGCTTTTTTGTCCAATCTCCAGCCAAAAAAATCAAAATCTCCAGCTTTGTCATCACGGATCCGTCACATGTATGAGTAAATATTTTTCTTTTTTTTGTGTGCAAAAATAAAAGAAGCTCATTTTTTTTTAAACACCTTTTGAGATGAGCAAATTACATAAACTATTGATGAAATAACAAAATGAGCCGGTGATGCAAATAACAAGAGGCTCCCAGGAGCCTGAATCGCTCACCTGACATATGTGCCTGAAGTAAAGGTTTTAAGGCAAAATTATTTAACGTTGAAAGGGTCATAAGATTAATAAGGGGGTCATCTGACAATATGGTGGATCTAAAGGTGCTGATCACTTTTGTTCTCAATCAAAATCTAAAAATCTGTCACCCTTTTTGAGTTATTTGCAAAAAAATGCAGTTTAACCTAATGTTCTATTTTTAGCCACAGCGGCCATGTTTTACAACCAATCAAAAATCCCCACTACAGTTCTATACACCTAATAATAATAAACAATAATACCAAGTTTGGTTCCATTTGGACTTAAAGTGTCAGAGGAGTTAACATTTTCAATATAAGGAAATGCAGTTAAAATGCTCAATTTTGACGTTCCAAGGGCAATAACTCCTCAAAGGAAAGGTCCTACAACGTTGACCCTGTTACAAATTTTGTAGATCTTGATTCGCTTAACAGTATGCAATTTAAATTTCATAAATATCTTGCATAGTTTTCAAGATATTGAGCTAAACAGGTGCAAAATTTGAAAAAAATCCACAAAAAGGGCAATAACTCCAACATGGATTCTTGGATTTTCTTCAAAATTTCAGAGCTGGTAGATCTTGAGGTGCTGATCACTTTTACCCTTGCCAGAATTTTGATATCTGTCACCGTTTTAGAGTTATTTGCAAAAAACTGCCATTTACCCCTATGTTCTATTTTTAGCCACAGCGGCCATGTTTTACGACCAATCAAAAATCCCCACATCAGTTCTATACACCTAATGCTAATAAACAACTATATCAAGTTTGGTCCCATTTGGACTTAAAGTGTCAGAGGAGTTAACGTTTTCAATGTAATGAGGAAATGCTGGTAAAATGCTCAATTTTGACGTTCTAAGGGCAATAACTCCTAAAAGGAAAGGTCCTACAACGTTGACCCTATTACATATTTTGTAGATCTTGATGTGCTTAACAATATGCAATTTAAATTTCTCAAATATCTAGTATAGTTTTCAAGATATTGAGCTAAACAGGTGCAAAATTTGCAAAAAATCCACAAAAAGGGCAATAACTCCTACATGGGTTGTTGGATTTTCTTCAAAATTTCAGAGCTGGTAGATCTTGAGGTGCTGATCACTTTTGTTCCCAATCAAAATTTTGAAATCTGTCACCGTTTTAGAGTTATTTGCAAAAAACTGCCATTTACCTCTAAGTTCTATTTTTAGCCACAGCGGCCATGTTTTACGACCAATCAAAAATCCCCACAACAACTATACCAAGTTTGGTTCCAATTGGACTTGAACTGTCAGAGGAGTTAACGTTTTCAATGTAATGAGGAAATGCTGTTAAAATGCTCAATTTTGACGTTCTAAGGGCAATAACTCCTAAAAGGAAAGGTTTTACAACGTTGACCCTATTACATATTTTGTAGATCTTGATGTGCTTAACAATATGCAATTTAAATTTCTCAAATATCTAGTATAGTTTTCAAGATATTGAGCTAAACAGGTGCACAATTTGCAAAAAATCCACAAAAAGGGAAATAACTCCTACATGGGTTCTTGGATTTTCTTCAAAATTTCAGGGTAGGTAGATCTTGAGGTGCTGATCACTTTTACCCTTGCCAGAATTTTGATATCTGTAGCCGTTTTTGAGTTATTTGCAAAAAACTGCATTTTACCCCTATGTTCTATTTTTAGCCATGGCGGCAATGTTTTACGACGAATCAAAAATCCCCACATCAGTTCTAAGCACCGAATGCTAATGAACAACCATACCAAGTTTGGTTGCAATTGGACTTATGGTGTCAGAGGAGTTAACGTTTTAAAAAGTTTACGGACGACGGACGCCAAGTGATGACAATAGCTCACATGACACTTCGGGTCAGGTGAGCTAAAAAGTAATAATTTATAAGAACCTAAAATTAAATTCTGTATAGAAGACAAATAAGTTTATGGCACTGTGTACAAATGTATTAAGTCTTAGTTAAACCTATAGCTTTGAGGACACAGTTCAAACATGTGCAAGGTCAATCCAAGTACGAGAGACAGTAAATGCACAGAAAATCTGCATATCACACAAAATATTGGGATACAATCAAATACATGGAACACAATTGTTATCCTTTTACCTTGGGTAACTCTTTTATTACTTTTTTCCTTTCTTTCTCTTCTTGGAGAAGTCTACCTCCTCTATTATTAAATCTGTTTGGATCATTTGCCTTTTTCTGAAAAATAAATATATATTAAATATTCATATTGCATTATCAAAAGAAAACGGACACAAATATTTTATGCAATATCTAGGAGAAAATCTAATACAGATAATAACTTATCACTGAATTTAGTGGCTATCCCTAATCTAATTATCTCCCTTCAAGATTACTACAAGTTATGAAATTTTAATGGATAATTTAAATTTAATGCCAAATGGATATGCAATCGAATAATTCACACTTGACCTTGCATGCAATAGACAATATTGAGATGTGGAATAAGTGTACGCGACACAACAAACATAAACAAACAGTAATTGAAACCCAATTCTTGACATAAAACAGTTAACACAGAATGACAAGGACAAACAAAGGCTTTGGCAAAGTTTCCTGGCTTAGGACAGGCACATATAAAATGTGGCGGGGTTAAACTAGTTTTTTTGATCCAACCTTCCCCCTATTGATAAGCTTGCACAAAGCATAGTCACTATGCTTTGTGCAAGCTTATCAATAGGGGGAAGGTTGGATCAACACCATTATTGATGACTGTGTAAAGAGAATCTTTGCCAAGAAAGAGAGAAGACTTGTCAGTATTGTGTAAATAAAGAAGACTTATGCTTTTATAGACATTTTATTATTGTATTATTGTATAAACTGTATAGTTCTGTATCTTTTTCACTTGATATATCTGAAATAGAAAATATACTTGAGTATTATACATAGTGCATAATATACTTAGTGCTTGTTTAAATGACCTATTGTTATATTATTATTAATTTAATATTAAATGAGTTATACAAATACCTATCTTCATTTTTCTTAAGCCAAATGAATAATAGAAAAAAACACAAGTTCTAAAAAGCATCTCATTATACAATAAAAAATAACACAAAAAAAATGCCCCCAGCTAACCAACACGCGTTAAAGTGCCCTTTTCCTGCGCCCCTCTATTTTCAAATCCTAGCTAGAACACTGCATACATATAAAACACACTGTAAAACTCAATCGACAAAAGTTCAATTCAACAAGAGAGAACCTAAGACAAAATACTGTACGAAAACAACAAGACGAGGAGGAACTCTCTTGAGAACACTCGAAGTTACTGACAACTAGCTAAGAAACATTTATCGATTGATGTAAAAGAATCAAATACATCAGTTCTAAATCCGACACCCCACATCAAAACAATGAATGATTTAGAGTTGTATCACCACACAGAACCGACATACTTGATCGCTGTGGTGCTTATAAATAATACAGTGGATGCAAAGTGAAAATTTAACGTTTTAAAGTTACTATCAATCTTCGTGTTCTTTATTTGTTATAATCTAATTACTGTATATAAAGGGAATATTGAATCATAAATCCCTCTCTTAAAAATACCCCCTTTAAAGTAGTCCATACCTCATGTTCTAACATCTTTTTAAATAACTCTGACCATTTGGTGATGTCTTCAAACAATAACTTGTGTTTTTCATAGTATGATTTGATTCTGAACACTTCTTCATCATGCTGCTGTAAAAGTTCTTCTGTGTATTTCTCTACAAATTACAACATAATGAGGGTTAAGATGAAATAAATCATTTGTCACCATATTTTTTTTAACAGCAAGTCTATGAAAAATCATGCAAAGTCCAAAAAATTGGTCAGATGGAAGAATTTCAGATTTACAAAAGCGATGGTGCAGGTAAAAGCACGCCCTTCAAGACTTTCTTTCGCAATTTTGTCTCCTCGAGAAATTAAAGATGGCTGACTACAGGCCTTCATCAGGATAACTGGGTGTCCTGGCAAATTAAGCCATACTAAATACAAGAATTCAACTTATTAATGGTTTCTTTTTCATGTTTTTTCTATCAAATAGTCTGAATTTGAAAGGGGAAATATTACAGGGGAATACTTTGGCTTCTAAATTCAACAAAACTTTTTAAAGTGCAGTCTGCACTTATATGTGAGAGGTCAACTTCAGATATTTTTTAAATTATTTTTGTGGTTTACAGCAATAAATCAACAAATCTGATACCTGATTTAAAAGGTGTAAAAGCACCTCTTTGTTGTTGACTGTAGTAACATTTATCCCACCATTCTGTTAATTCTTTCCTCATTCCCTGAACAAACCGTTGAATGTTCTGTAGCTTTAATTTCTCACATCTGCCAATTTCTTGTCTCAGCTAAAATTCATATAATATATCAAAATGTACAAGGGTATTCTCAAGTTTATGGATCAGTTCAACAAAAACAACATTTTTATTGTTTCTTATTTTGTGCACTCATTTTCAAAACATGACAAGTCATGTTGAATTGTATTGTGTGTTTTAATTTTCATTCTAGTTATACATCTTTGATATTGCTGTGCTTCTCATGAGCTTGTTTTCAATAGATTTGTACATATGTTTTTATTGTTAAACTGTGATATACATGTATGTCAATAACACTCTTCAAGTTGTACCTAGGTTCTCCAAAGTTCAACTTGAAATATCCATTATAATAACATCTGTCACTTTCAACTAATGATTTTAAAAGCAACCATATTGCAGTTTCTATATGTTGGTTGTGACACATACACTTTTTCCACGTCTCATCATCATCTATGAAGAATACTTTTATGGATCAAACTGTCTTATAATAAATCTATACTCACTGCAATAACTACTGGTTCTTTGACCCCCTCCTTTCCTTTAGAGAAACAAGCCCTTTCACTTTCTCCAATGTCAAGTCTATCCCATAACACGTGTAACTTGTCCCATAATTCATCTACCCTCTTCTTCATGTCTTCTTTCTCATCTTGTAGCTACAGTGAGAAAAATATGACTGAAGTCTGACAGAATACGAGAGAAAAGTTGCTAGGAAATTAAAGCACACGTCCAAATAATGTTGAACACAGCTTAATGCCTAAATTCAATGTATTCATCATGTGTATGCACATGTTTCATTGCTGATCTTAGCTATTTTCTGTCAAATCTAAATGGTTAACAATTTTGTTTCCTAGGTGAACATGAAAATTGTCACTGCTCCTTTCTAATTTCATTGTTCCTGTATATAAAAGAATCCATCAAAATGACACACATACACATATATATATATTTTTGTTTTTTGGGGGGGGAGGGGTTAATTCACTATGAATGGATTCATGTATATTCATTTTAGCATTTATCAGAACTTTGTGAATAAAGAAATAACAAGATTGCTACGCGTAGCCATGTGTCCCCTGCTGCCGCATAAAAGTTGTGTGGTATGTCAATTCAAGCAATATATACTCTGAGAAACGATAGAAATAGGTTGTAAATATGGGATGATCACCTATTAACAGTACCCTATCAGTGTGTAAAGTTTCAGCAACATCCATTCAGTAGTATTATAAGTATACGAGGAGTTGCACCCACAAAAATGTTTGATATGACAAGTCCCATTTTTTTGGACCGGAAAATCACAAATTCGTAAATAACTCAAAAACTGTAAATATTGTTTCAAAATTTTTTTTGTATTATTATAGAGTACCTTTTGTTCTATCAGCCTACAAAATTTCAGAACCCTGTGCACCTAGGTAACCGAGATATTGGATGTCCTATATTTTGACCTTTCTTCCCAATTTCCATGAAAACGGTGGCCATTTTGAAAATTTCAAATATGGGATGATCACCTACTAATAGTACCCTATCAGTGTGTAAAGTTTCAGCAACATCGGTTCAGTAGTGTCCGAGGAGTTGCACCCACAAAAACGTTTGACAAAGTCCAATTTTTTCGGACTGAAAAATCACAAATTCGTAGGTAACTCGAAAACCGTAAATATCACTTCAAATTTTTTTTTCGTATTATTATAGAGTACCTTTTGCTCTATCAGCCTACAAAATTTCAGAACCCTGTGCATCTAGGTAACCGAGATATTGAATGTCCTATATTTTAACCTTTCTTCCGTTTCCATGGAAAAGGCGGTCATTTTGAAAATTTCAAATATGGGATGATCATCTACTTATTGTACCCTATCAGTGTGTAAAGTTTCAGCAACATCCGTTCAGTAGTGTCTGAGGAGTTGCACCCACAAAAAACGTGACGGACGGACAGACAGACGGAGACCATTACTAAGTCCCTCCGACGCGTTGCGGCAGGGGACAAAAAGTTTTCTATCAATATTTGATATATTGGGTTTAGCAAAAAGGATTATTTGGGTTCTGACAGACTAATTACAATGGCAAATCCTAATTACAAGACAACAGTTTAACATACTTCTGCTTTTAAAACTTTCAAGGCTTTCATATTTTCTGTAGATAGCTGAAAGTTTGTGTCTGTTTCACAGACAACTTCCCTGGCAAAGTCTGATTCAGGTGATTTCTCCATTTCCTGGAACAAAGTCATGATCTCTTTCTTGGAGGCAACAAATTCACTGAATCTTCTGTCCTGAAATACACATTATACAGTAATCAAGAAATACCCTTTTCTCTAAACACTATTAACTAAATTTGTAATTTTTAAGTTTGCAAAAATAAAATGCAGTTAATTCAAATACATCAATATCAAATTTAAGGATCATATCTTATTGACAGCTGTCCTATAATCTGTTGTCAGATGCCTTAATGTTTCGTTTTTTTTTTGGAAGAAAATCTACATTCATGTTTATATGATTTCATAAGCAAACATTAAAAATGTTTATTTTATGCACAGTTATTTTCATACACTGTACATGCTGTATTGAAAAGTGAATGATGTTAAGTGTTATTGAACCCCCCCCCCCCCCCCAAAAAAAAATCACCTTTACAAAATACTCATTTCTGACTGAAACAAAATCTTTTGAAAATACCTTCTCTAGTTTGAGTGACGCTACATGGTTTTCTAAGGCTTGTAACTGTTCTAGAGTTGGGGTAGCGCCAGAGGGAATGTAGTAAGGTGTCAAACACATAATGTCACACAGATTCTGATCCTGGTCTTTGAACTGCTTAAATTTTCTCATCCTCTCTGCTTTCTCCTTTGACATGACATCCAGTCTTGTTTTCAAGTCTTTTTCCACTTGAAGCATTGACATTGCTTTCTTAGGCTACAAAGAAAACAAGAAAAATATTGTATGAAACAATGAATCTTACAAAATGTATGTGAGCAAAATTGTAAATAATTGTTTTTCTTTTGATTTGAGAAACATTTTTAATTTGCTCTTCAATGAAAAGCACTGATTATCATGATTATACATTGTAGGACTTGAACATTCATCAGAATTACAGATAAAACAGTTAGGTACTAGAACAAAATTAAATTTCTAAAAAAAGGATGACCTTCATGCACATGTAGCAAAATCATGGGTTTGTAATTCCTCACGTACTTAAAAAATTGCTCTAAAGTAAATTTTACTTATCCTTATTCATTAGTTGTCAACATTTTGTTGTTCATTCTTTCTTACCTGATAATCAGGATAACCTAATTCTGTACATAGCTCAGCCATTTCTTTACTGAATTTACTAATTCTATGTCGTATCTGGCTTCTCAAGTGCTCTTCCTCCTGTACCATTTCTTCCAATAAATTTCGTAAATGGAGAAGGACTGTGTCAGACCTCTGTTTTTGTTGGGACTCGCATATTCCAATGTCCCTCCAAATGGTATAGAACTTTTCCATGGAAACCTCCAAACATTTAGCAAGTTCATCTTTTAAAGCTCTGTAAAAGATTATTTTTAATACTTCCTTGAGAATACATGTAAGATTAAATAAATATAATCAGGATTGTATAAAAAAAATCAACAACAGGTATATTTCCCATGTCAATGAGAGATACTGAGAAAACCCAGGTATAATTGGGAAATAATACAATCCCAACTCAGGCATCTGGTGTCTGGCCCTGTATGTTAGTCAAAAGTGGCCAAATAAGGATAAAAATAAAGAAGGAATGTGTCCATGGGACATCGATTCCCCTGCTAGTCCCCAAACAGGAAGTAGATGTCTGACAGGTCAAAAAATTGCAAAGGATGTAATGTACAGTTTGTCATACTGAACCATCCTACCAAGTTTCAAATTATTCTCATGTATGGTCTCTGAGAAAAGCTTGATGGAAATTTTCATATCATGTTCACAAATTATTTTTACATCGGCCTAAGTCCCAAACAGGAAGTAGATGTCCAACAGGTCTGAAAATCGCTTAGAACGTCCAGTTTGTCATACTGAACCATCCTACCAAGTTTCAAATCATTTCTGGTATACAGTAACTGAGAAAAGCTTGATGGAAATTTTCATATCATGTTCACATATTTTCACATCAGCCTACATTTGTAAGTCCCAGACAGGAAGTAGATGTCTGACAGGTCTGAAGATCTCTTAGGACGTACAGGTTGTCATACTGAACCATCCTACATTATCTTTAATGGTTTCTTAGAAAAGCTTGATGGAAATTCACACTGACGGATGTACGGACATTAGTAAAACTTAATGCCCCCGACATGTCGTCGCGGGGGCATTAAAAAGTTTTTGACACATGCAACCCATGCTGGATTGACAATGCATCTTTGGCTGTTTAAATAATCATTGGAATAAATATATAGAGAACAAATGATTTAACTTTCAGATTACATGTACTTTTACAGTCATCACACAATACAGGTATCCCTTTATAGTATTACATGATACAGGTGAAATATATCAGTTTTGTATCCCAAATCCTGACCAGAACCTACACATGGTAGAAGAGGGTCCCTGTCTTTGATTCAACTGTAACGGGACTAACCAACTCTCGCAGACTTGTGTCATGACCTGGACAACTGATGACACACAGTGAGTCTAATAGTTAAGTCACTGCAGAAGCTTTTAGCTTATACAAAACGAAAGAATATGGAATATGTGCCAAAAAGACACGATGCACATATTGAAATGATTTTAATAAATGTACAAAAGCAAAATTTCACTGTGTGTGAAGCGCTTTTCTGGATTAACCTTCATCAGACACGCTAGGAGTAGAAAACTTGGAAAACCGGTAGAATATTAAAGGACTAAAGCCACGAACCCTCATATTTTGCCCTAAATCGGGCCATTTTTTCAAATTCATTTGTTAGATAAGATTTTTGTGGCCAAGTAGTCTAGACTAGAATGATTACTTGTTACAAAACAAAATCAATTTTAAAGTTTTCTGTACTTGTGACGTTGTAATGACGTCATAAAGTGACGCTAAAATTAAACATATGCTAATTTCAGCTAAATTTTACAATTTTCCACCTGGTTTTTGGTGAAAATGACATGGGCGCCACCCCTCGCCCATAGATATTTTTGCTTAAATTTTATAAATACATTATTTTCGTCATATTTCAACAAAAATTTCGATGGACGAGGGGTGGCACCACATAGAAAATCACAAAATTGTGACTGAAAAACAAGTCATTTCGGCCAAAAAGCGAAAAATCACTGATTTAGGCTATTTTTGAAGGGTTAGGGTACTTGAAAATTCATTTATACACCATAACCAAATCTTTTCTCTTTTAACACAGACATTCAGCTATACATACACAAATTTTGGTGTAAAACAAACCAATTTTGATATTTGAGTATTAACAGGGCCAAATATGGGGGTTCGTGGCTCTAGTCCTTTGATAACAAAAAATTGCCAAAAAATACTACAACAATGACCAAACAGATAAATTTATCAATTTTTGAAGAAACAGCCAAACGTTGTCAAATTTGGAAATATGTTAACTGTGTCTTTCCAACACATATTCCAGTACTCGAAAATATATAAGAGCATACAACTGAAGCACGGGGAATACAATGACGACTATAAACTACGCTATGATTGATTGAATAGTTAAAATTCATGCACTGCAAAATGTCCTAAAACTGGAGGTTCACATCTTCTACATGAATACGAGCATTATCACTCTTCTATGTGTGTTATCACTGTATAAGTTTTAGAAAGATCCTGTCACTCCTATGTAAGGTTTATGAGTTTTAGCTTTCACAAAACAAAAATGGATGGTTTTAAATGAAACTTATTTACAAAAAGGCAGACATCTTAACTGTATATTACACAGGCATAGGCATTGCTCTATCTACAAATGTATACACAGGTATACATGTACATCATGTAGTGGAAGGAGTCCCACTTTGAAATTTACACAAAAAGCATGAAGTTAGAGAGTTAGTTGTGAGCTTTTAAGTCGTTCATAGAGAAGTGAGCAACTGGAAGTATAACAGATTGCCCTCAGTTAAAATATCTGCCACAGTACAAGTGTGTTCTAGAATTGTTGGTAAGGTAATATAAAGATCCCAGTTATTTACTCAGTTAGAGGAGTTTATCTTTAGCTAATTTGGTAACAAGCTGTCTTGTCACCAGGATGTACAGGGTTTGATAACTGATGGTGATGATGTTGTGGATCATGCAAACTGGCTACACACATACATGTACCCCCAATTTGTCTGAAATTAACACAGAATCAAAGGGAATGAGATGGCTGACAAGTGACAAGTTAGCTAAGGAGGCAATGGAAGGTTATACACATATAAATGTCACAAAACAAGATATAATTAAGGCTGCCAAAGACTTTGTCACAAAGAAATGGGATGAGAGCAACCAAGGGAGATTCTACTACAACTTCAGTAAGAAAGTGGGAAAGAAAATTACATGTACTTTTGACTTTCCAAACAGAAAAATCGCTTTAATAATCAATGATTTAAGGTCAGGATATGCTAGTCTGAATGATAAACTATAGCAAGCTCTGAATCACTCAGTCACTCAATTATCAATGCGGAGAACTTGAAACTGTAGATCACTACATTTTAAAATGTGACCTGTATATATGAAGAAAGCAGACCTGGCGAAATTTGTCGGTCCTACGGACATGTCCGGTGATTTTCATCATTGGTCCGACCAAAGTCAGTTCTGCACGGGACCAGATGTCCGTCTGATTTATGGATCAAAATGTATCTAATTGTTATTTTTCATTGTTAAATTTTCTTCCAATCTTTTCATTTTGACTAAAATAGCACGATTTTACTTGCTATTTATTGACAGCCGGTAAATTTAACTTTATTTATTAACAAACAACTTCGACAAATGGATGAAACTGTCAACAAAACCTGTTGCACATGCGCAAATTATCGGAAATAGAGTATCATGTGTTGAAATCCAGAAAAAAAATGAACAATTTCCTGATTTGACGATAAAATCAAAGTTCAATAAAATTTTGGTAGGACTGGCAAGTGATAATACATTATCGGACCAAAAAGTCCAGCCTATTCCAAAAGGCAAAACTTTTTGGCAAAGTCTGAAAAAGCAGACAGACTGATAAATCATGAACTTTTCTTTTTAACTAGATACATCCATATTGATTTGGAGGTGCTCCTAAATGTAAGAGAATCGGAGGAAAATATCATAACAGAATCACAGCCCCTTCGATTAATGGCGAACTACATTGAAAATACAAGAGATTTTTTAGTGTTTTTTTTCCTGTCGTTATGATTTTTAAGCGTCCACCTATCAAAGTACATATGTGAAATATACATGTACCTAGAGTTTTAATTATACACGTGCGTCAATCGAAAATCTACAACTACGGGATCAAAAATCCAGTGTCCTAAATTTCTGACATGTACAGACTACAGACCTAATTGCCCCTGTCCCTGAAAAAATCTTTTGGTCCAAAAAGAACTTTAACAATTCTTTAATCTGAATCTGTTAAATGTACATGTCACTAACTCTTTAGACACAGGTGTTCACTCGTGCAATTACATGTACTTGTGTTTTTAATTTTAGTCAAATTAGTATTTATTTAACTGTGCACTATATCAAAATTGATGGTGTTGGGAAATCATTGTATTAACCTGTGAACACAAGCCATGTGATGGAGATGCAATATGCAGAATTCAAATAAAAATATGCTTTCTTGTAAATGGGTATACATGTTTTTTATTGTGTTTTATTTTAAATTGAACATTCTAAATAATTTCATCAAATCGGATTCAAATTTTATGAAAAAAAATAGGCGTCGTTCTACAAAGTTGACCCGTAATAGTCGTAACACTTTCTGATACTTACGACGACGTCATTTCTGATAACAACAAAATAAATTTCAAAACATATTTTTTTCAATGGCGCCGTTCGTTCAAATTTTCATCTGTCATTGTAAGATCAATTTTGATTGGCTAAAAGTAAATAAATGCAGTGATTTGATTTGTCAAAGAAATTAAAGTGTCGACCCCAACTTCTCTCGTCCCTTTGAATTTGATAAACTAAATTTCTCACCCAAATTTATAACAGCCTCATAGGATCTATACTACAGTATGCCAGTAGTGTATGGCAAATAGGATCTCAAGACCATCTCAATAAACTGAACTGGATCCAAAGAAAAGGTCTATCAATCATTCTAGGATTACCATCGACTGCAAGTCTAGAAGTAATGGAGGTAATGGCTGGAATTATACCACTTGATTTAAGAAGAGAGGAAACAGCAGTTAGAGAACTGGCCAAAATTTTCTCATATTCTACCAAATTTCCCATCAAATGCCAATTAAATAACTGGATAATAAAGGAAACTCAAGATAGGTATATGACACCACTAGGTATGATGTGTATTCAAGCAGAAGACATGAGAAAAGTAACAGAAATTAGTGTAAAGAAAATAGAACCTGAGTTTGAATTTCGTGGGTTGTATGCCGTAAAATCAGCACCAGAATATTGGAAAAACTTGGGGTCATCCAAAACAAGAACTAAACAACAGGAACAAATAGGAAAATCTCTGATTACACAACAACTAGAAGAATTAGATGAACATACTGCAGTTGCCTTCACGGATGGATCTTGTTTATCTAACCCTGGGCCATGCGGGGCTGGAGCTGTACTATGCTTTGAGGAAAATATAACCGAACTAAAACAACCGGTATGTAAAAGAGGATCAATACTATTAGGAGAGTTGTTGGCGATTAATTTAGTACTGGAACACATCATCCAATCAGAAATTAAAAGAAAAATTCATCGCGTTGTAATTTTTTCGGACAGCCAATCATCAATAGGAATATTATCACTTAACTGGAAATCGGATAGTCATAAATTCACAATAGCTGGAATTAAGGAAAAAATGACATTAGTACAAAAAGAAGGTATAGTTGTAGATTTGAAGTGGACCCCAGGGCATGTTAATGTAGAAGGAAACGAGCTGGCAGATAAACTAGCAAAAGAAGCAGCCAAAGAAGCAGAAAATCAAGAGACTGATGCACATAATACCATCACAAAACAAGACGTAAAAAGGGCAGCGAGACAAAGCATTGAGAAAAAATGGCAAAGTAGATGGGATGCTAGTGAGCGAGGAAGGTTTTACTACCAATTCCATACAGAGGTAACCAAAAAATGCCAAAAAGATTTCCCAAACAAATTGACATCCAGCATAATTAATAACCTAAGATCAGGATATGCCAAACTCAATGACTACTGTCATAAATTAGGATTTGTAGACAGTCCCACATGTACATGCGGAGAAATAGAAACGGTTGAACATTACCTGCTCAAATGTGAAAAGTATGAAGAACAGAGGCAACAATTAATCCAGGACATATTTTTATTAACAGGCTCTATTCACCTGGATTTGGAGGTGCTCCTAACCGTAGGAGAAACGGAAAACAAAACTTTATCGGAAACGGAGAGACTACGACTAATGGCGACCTACATAAGTGAATCGAAACGTTTTTCTTTATAATACAGCTACTGCCACCTACCATATTAAGTTTACACGAGAGTAAATACCGTGAGAAATAATAAATACACGCGAGGATTCATTTTACAGTACACGAGTGACCATCCAGTGTCTAAAGTTTATGACACGTACAGATTACAGATTACTGATTGATTGATTTATATAGTAAACAAGAGTTAACACTAAAGTATGTCTCGCCTGCCGGCACCATCAGAAACAATTATTCTTTCTTACTTCCACTATATTTTGAATTTACATGGATTTTCAGTTTCTGAGATCAAAAGATGTTTATAGAACTTAAACATTGCAAATATATGCAATGAAAATAATCAGTCACTCAACTGGAAAATCAAGGTCAAGGTCAAAAGATGGGGATGCAACTGTGCTAAGCTACTACTGGGGCATATGCATACCAAGTTTCATCAACCTAGGACCTATAGTTCTTGAGATATGGAGGTGCTCGCAAAACTTTTCCATTGCTATCATATGTATTGAAAATTGTCAAAGTCACTCAACCGGAAAATCAAGGTCAAGGTCAAAAGATGGGGATGCAACTGAGCTAAGCTACTACTGGGGCATATGCATACCAAGTTTCATCAACCTAGGACCTATAGTTCTTGAGATATGGAGGTGCTCGCAAAACTTTTCCATTGCTATTATATGTATTGAAAATTGTCAAAGTCACTCAACCGGAAAATCAAGGTCAAGGTCAAAAGATGGGGATGCAACTGTGCTAAGCTACTACTGGGGCATATGCATACCAAGTTTCATCAACCCAGGACCTAAAGTTCTTGAGATATGGAGGTGCTCATAAAACTTTTCCAAAAAGTTAACGCCGCCGTCGCCGCCGCCGCCGCCGCCGCCGCCGCCGCCGGTAAAGTAACACCTATGTCCCGCTCTGCTTCGCAGGCGAGACAAAAACTATATTCCTCGCTTTTAAATAATTGGTCCTACCCGTCCGTCACAACACCCCCTTTCTTTGTAAATCAAAAGTCATCAGTTTTGGTTTCTAAAACTTTTAATCCTTATGGGAAGACCATTTGATTCTAAAAGGAGGGTGATGGCAGTTTTTGTCAATAAAAATTCCGGCCTGGAAAATGTTGGAAATAAATAATCTGGCCTCTACCTTCAAGGAAATCAAATGAAAAATAAAATGTCCCAAGATTCTTTAGTATGGTATATAGAGGATAATGACCCGCAAAATTATGAAAATAAATAATCTGACTCATCCCAAACTGCCACCCCCCTCAGAATCAACGGAACTTTTAGACATATCAGGCTTACCTTCACTTAAAATAAGACATCTTAGAATAATTGCTATTGAGGTTTTCACCATTTTACACAACCTTTCACCTGTTTACTTACATGATATTATAAAATTTAAACAATATAATTATTCCTTTAGATAAGAAAATCTGGTTGAAGTTCCACAGGTAAGAACCACATAATGTGGCCTCCACTCAATAAGATATGTTGGAGCCACTCTCTGGAAGGAGCTACCAAATGAAATTCGTGCCCAGACCAATTTGGACCAGTTTAAAAATATAATCAATATAACTGCAATGGCAGCTCATGCAGATCTAATCCTGTTGGTCTTGAGCTATTATGTTTATGTATGTAGTATTGTGCGTTACCTTGATATGTGCTTGACTGCATGTGCAACTGCACCTTTATGCCTACTTGTTTTAATCAAGTATGTGTTCAGCTTAGTATACATACATGTACATGCATTTTTTGTACTCATCTGCATGCTGCTTATTATTTTACTTTAATTTGCTTTGTGTTTTATGTTGTATCCATTTATGTGTTGTTATTTGTTTGCCGGCAAAAAGCTCTATACCGAGCTTACGTTTATAATTTTCAAATTTTGTACATTAATGGTACGTTAAGGCTCAAATACAAACAATTATAATAAATATGTTTGCAATAACCCGACCTCAAATAAATTAAGTTTCTTAGTCTTAGTCTTGTAGTCGTCCCCTTACAATTTCATAATGATGTCACAGACCTGGCCGTTATAATAATAAGTTTATTTGCATAAAGACCATAGTAGGCCAGGCAATACATATAATAATTCATAACATGAACATATTCACATAGAGGTACATACAAATATAAAGAAGACATAATAGAAAATGAATTAATATAATATGCATGCGCTTGACCAGTATAGACCTCATTTTCGCAATTCTAAGGATTGCTTTATAAAGTCAATAATAATGGACAAAACATCCATATCATAGTTTAGAATAAGTACAAGTTTATTAAAAGAGTCAAGCTGGTTAAAGTTTGTATATTTATTAGATATTTTGTTTAAAAAACTATTACGTATACTGTTATTTATTTGGCAGTCAAAAAAGAAGTGTGCCTCGTCATCCAAGACATTGCATATTTTACAAAGTCTCTGATCACGAGGGATGTTTTTGTATCTCCCAACCTCAACAGCCAAGTTATGGTCACTAATGCGAAATTTAGTAAGAGTTTTTCGACTATTGAAATTGGGGATTTTTAAATAATCTGCCATATTCATCTTTAGCTTTAATTTGCTATATAGATATAACTTAGAGCTATTATCAAATTTTACAATTTTGTTCAAGACTTCTTCATATTTATCATTGATAATTCTTTTACTGCTGTTTTTAACTTTAACTTTTATAACTTTATAAAGTTTATCAGGAAACTCTAAATCTTCTTTATCTATTTGAAATTGATTCAAAATTACAAATACCAAAACGCGGGTATAAACGGTTAATTTAGATATGCTATATATCGATATTTCAAGGAGTAACCAAATCATCAGTAGCATTTAAACCAGAACATTGGAAGGTCAAAATCCAAAACAGTTGAAAACGAAAAGTACTCAAAACCGAAACGTTCAAACAAGGAAGCCAAATCCAGCACCGAAGATATCGACCATGTGCATTACAAGGAAAGAAACCTGGTGTTTTCATCAATTTTGAATTTAACAATCGGAAATTTCAGCGACAATATATTAGAAATTTTATGGTAATTCGTGTCAGACAAGTCTGACTACCAGGCTTGTGATTACCCTCGGGGACCAGAGGTAGCAAAACTATACCAAGTATATATACCCTCATTGCTAAGTGTTTTGTTAACAACAAGAGCTTCTTTAACCAATGGATTAATACCCTGAGAGTTAATTCTGGAATAAAAAGTATTCACTTGTGTTTTAATAAATGATTCTAGAGGCAACCTTCCTAGCTCTGCTTTTGAAGCAATGTTACTAGCCGTTCTTCGTACACCTAGCACACTTTTACAAAATTTATTATTTATTTTTTCAAATGGAAACTTGTCAGCTAAAAGACAAGATATCCACATCTCTGCCACTCACCGAGGACCTTTGTATAATATTAATCCATAAACCAGACCTCACTGTTATATAATAAAATTGGTCTAATTAAAGTGTCAAAGAGTTTACAAGATAAATTTACAGGTATATGCTTAAAATTTGACATATACTTCTTGAGAGAAAAAAAAAGCTTTCAATCCCTTTTTTGATAATTCCTGTGAAGACCTTTTAAATTTTCCTTTACAGTCAATAATATTTCCAAGAAAATTAAATTCTTTAACTTCCAGTAACAATTGGTTTTTATAGTAAAAATTATTGCAGATTTGGTTGTAGAGAACACAGGGTATTAACTATGGAAATTTGTGACAGTCTAAAACATTATTTTTATCAAAGAAAATGACATTTTAATATGAGGATAGTAGACTATCGAAAGTCGTGTCTACCATTTCCTCTTATGTTAAATCATACACCGTTATCGTAACTATGTTATAATTGTTTTGGACTGTCATGAGATGACCATTTGCGAGGCTGGTTTAGGGTATATTGGGATATTGGAGGCAAAACTTACTGGGATATGGGATATTAAAATAAATGTTATTTACAGTGATATAGGATACTGGAAAAACACTTTTTGGGATTCGGGATATTTGATGAAAAGTTAACTGGGATATGAGATACCGGTATTGCCCCCCCCCCGACACACACAAGCCCTATTTGATAACGAAGGCTGGTACATACCACATGAAGAAAGATACTGTGTAAGTCTTAGACCAGCGACAGTTCTATAAAAATATATAAAGAATATCTAAAAAACATAATCAATTGATATTCGACGAGACTAGATTGTGATAGTCGAAGCCGGGCTGTTGAATTTGATATTTCAACAAAGTTTTTTGTTTCATTTTTGTAAAATTTTGTTTCGTTGTATTTCGTAGGACTGGAGCAATTCGTTCTTAAAAAGAATTTTAGGTTTATCATGCACATGTAAACTTATTACTATTGTTCAATTTTTATCATATTATATTCCAAGAGGATCAAATCAAATAGTGATATATAGTATGATAGTGATTCAATACCCCGCTACCTTTACCAAAAAAATATCAACGTTTCAGTCTGGTTCAGCTCGAAAAAAGATCTGTTTGGATTTTGCAGCTGGAAACTTTTTTTCACCTTCTTATTTAATTTTACTGAACATTTGTATAAAATAAACGGATGCAGAAGAAAGTGGACAGGCGGCAGGAATTTAAGCTCACGTACAATAATTTCCTTTCTGGTTATACAACTTAAGAAGCAGAGGTACTAATGGCGCATCCGAATGTCAAAAGTCCGAGAGGGCAAAGACAAAACCAGTCGACCCGAACGAGAACAGCAAGAAGAAAAAGACAACACAAAAATACAAAAACAGCTGAATAGCAATCAAAAACGCGAACTCAATAGACGATATTGAGATATCAAGTCGTAACGATTGTGAACCCAGGTGCTCCGGAAGAGGAAAAAGTTTCTGCTTGCTATAGCACACCTGCTAATTGTCAATTCAGCGTGTCAAATCTGGTAAAGAAGGACAAAACAAAGCCCTATGACAAATCCATACATAAGAAATAGTGACCACGTATTTGTCTAAAAGTGCATGACGTTTTCCATAAAAAAAATTCCAGTGAACACAACCATAGATGTATACGTAACCCTGTGTTAACATAACAATAGTTGTGCTCTACCAAGGAAATCGATGTAAGTACGACAAGCTCTGGAATAACGAATCAGTTGTGATACGGTAAACCCCTTATCAGGAGCAGACGGAATGTTGCTACACAAGAAGGGAAAGTTGACGATTGGAAAGTTGAATTAAGTCATCACGTTTGTGATAAAGCTCTGTTGAAATGTTGTATATCTGAAAAGAAATCCATATAGTGTAGTCAGCTCGGGCCATTAGGGCCCATTTTGGTCAATCATTGCCAACTTTTTGGTTCCGTTAAGCTTTTTTCAGAAACTAAACATGAATAACTTATTAGTGTACACCAAAAGCAAATTACTATAATTGTTCAACATTCTTGCAACCACATGACCATCAAAGGAAAAACAAGTGAAATCTCTTATTGTCAATTCTTAATGATATAGACATACACTTTCGAATTAATATGCAAAAACAAGCAAATAACTATACATTTCGTTTATTTTCATCTAACACATTACAGTTAAAAACATAACACATTGGCCACTCAAAATTAATTGCTTGCTTTGAGGCTTAATGAATGATGACTATTATTTGAATCGAATTTGCACCAGTTTCGAATCTCTCACTTGATTCAACCATGGAACAAAACCAAAAATACCGGTAAGAATTAAACAAGAGTTAACACTAAAGTATGTCTCGCCTGCCGGCACCATCAGAAACAATTATTCTTTCTTACTTCCACTATATTTTGAATTTACATGGATTTTCAGTTTCTGAGATCAAAAGATGTTTATAGAACCTAAACATTGCAAATATATGCAATAAAAATAATCAAAGTCACTCAACCGGAAAATCAAGGTCAAGGTCAAAAGATGAGGATGTAACTGTGCTAAGCTACTACTGGGACATATGCATACCAAGTTTCATCAACCTAGGACTTATAGTTCTTGAGATATGGAGGTGCTCGCAAAACTTTTCCATTGCTATTATATGTATTGAAAATTGTCAAAGTCACTCAACCGAAAAATCAAGGTCAAGGTCAAAAGATGGGGATGCAACTGTGCTGAGCTACTACTGGGGCATACCCATACCAAGTTTCATCAACCTAGGACCTATAGTTCTTGAGAAATAGAGTTGCTCGCAAAACTTTTCCATTGCTATTATATGTATTGAAAATTGTCAAAGTCACTCAACCCAAAAATCAAGGTCAAGGTCAAAAGATGGGGATGCAACTGTGCTAAGCTACTACTGGGGCATATGCATACCAAGTTTCATCAACCTAGAACTTATAGTTCTTGAGATATGGAGGTGCTCGCAAAACTTTTCCATTGCTATTATATGTATTGAAAATTGTCAAAGTCACTCAACCGGAAAATCAAGGTCAAGGACAAAAGATGGGGATGCAACTGTGCTAAGCTACTACTAGGGCATATGCATACCAAGTTTCATTAACCCAGGACCTATAGTTCTTGAGATATGGAGGTGCTCATAAAACTTTTCCAAAAAGTTAACGCCGCCGTCGCCGCCGCCGCCGCCGCCGGTAAAGTAACACCTATGTCCCGCTCTGCTTCGCAGGCGAGACAAAAATCACGTCTTGACAAGTTTAGCAGGGTTTACTTAATTTGTCTTCTAGTCTCTTCTCGCAATGAATCAAAAGTAAGACCGACTAATTTTGAGAACAAATAATCTATATATTTGCGATTGCTCGGCTTTTATAACTTTCGAGGAAATTTTCCGAAGAGCAAGTTTAATTTGGAGTGGCTTTATCACAGAATCGCTTATAAGTTATAATATATATACATGTATTCCAATATTGACTTGTAACGAATTCATAAGCGTACAAAATAAGATGCAACATATATAGCACTTTTGCGAGTGAACGATTCGCTGAATATCATAAACATGACGCGACTTTCTGATATCACCAAAGTTCTGAAACAAAATCTTACCCTAGCTTTAGCTTAAAAAGTTTACTACAAGAGGGTATAAAATTTTCTTGTCAACTAAAAATACGCATTGATTATACATTTTAGTACTTATAAAATTATTTGTTAAATATACTTTTTATTTTAGTTTTGCAAGTAGAGTTTATTTATATCTTATTAAAAGTTTTAAAATCAACTTATTAAAAAAACTTAAAATACCTCGTCATGCTCGTGAATTTTATTTCTTTTTACCGATCAGAGCCTATATATTCGAGTATCCGTAAAAGCAACAAAAAAATACTTTCAACGAATTACTCAGAAAACGTGAATTGGCACCATCATGCATTCTGAACTAATAAGCAACTTAGTCTATTTACAATTTTTTTCTAGTAAGCTTTTCTTATGTCCCTGATAATTTTTCTTTTAGACATTAATTTATTCTGTTTATATGTAGAAATCTAATATAATCGACCAGAATATGAATAAGTCGGCCTGTATTGACTGAATCCTGATGATCTTTGCTTTGATCTGGAATTGTCTAAACCTCGGATCCCCCGGTCAAATTGAATCGAGTCGTCCTCTTGTGATATGTCATGCTCAGGTGCCGCCAAGGATCGAAAGGTGTAAGGAGATCTCGATTCCGAAACCTTATTTCTCTGACCAGACAAAAACGAATCTTCTTTCGATTTGGAGATGCTTTCCGATAGCATTTGAACTGATGAAGGCTTTTCTTTGGTTGGTTCCAAGTATTCTGTAAGTAAAAGTAGCAACGAGAATAAGCTATGAAAATCATTAAAAAAAGAAAAAAAAAGAAAAGCGAAAAACAATTGAGTACCAAAGAGGCTGTCAATTCAACTAAGCTAAGTTTGTTCATTTCGATTATTAACCAAGGACTAGCCTCTCATAATCAGCATTTTATTCAAAAAATCAAAAAACAATTACCGAAAAAACGCACTGTACCGAACTATAAAATCGCAATAGACATGGTTGCCTATTCATTGAATAGAAGAAAAACATGCACGTTTTCTCCAATTGTATAGGATTAGCAGTTTAGAAAGCAATGAATTGCAGTTAATGAAATAACAGTAAATCTTTACCTAAATCACTTAAAGACAAAGGTTCATCCTTCCTACCAGTTACAGATGTCCTCGCTTTAGCACTATGTTGCTTCTGATATCGTTTCAAGTCTTCGTCCTGCTTCTGTGACAGGCGTTTGACAGCCTCGAGCTCCGCCCTCAGTTTTGAGCACAAAGACAGGGCACCCTTAGCTATGTGGACTGCGGGGACGATATTATTCATCAGGGCTCTCTGTAAGGTCTCTTCTGTGACTAGTTTGAAATCTATGGTATCGATCAGTTCCTTTCGTTGTTCTTCATTCAGGTTGTCAATTTCTACAAAAGTGGCAACAGTACAAGTTTACAAGTTAACAACAAACTAGCCTAAGCAAAGCAAAGTGTTTGTAGTGGTAATTGCTCTTATCCATTTGCACGATAGGATTGACCTATAGCCAGAATAGGAGTTTGTGAGGGGTGGGGGTTGGAGCAAACATGTGCGTTATCAGAAACAAGTACAAGTTTTAGTAAAATCTTTAAATTTGATGTCTTTTGTAGAAATTTGATCATGAATTTGATAGTTAATTACTTTATTATTTTTTACCACTGGATTATTTTGAAGCATTAAAGTGATCAAATATGTCGGTTTTGTGTGATGATATAAATGTTTGAAGTGTTATGTCGGATTTAGAATCGAAAATCAAATGCTTGATTTTTAAGATTAGTCGATAAATGCTTCTTAGTTTGCTGTCAGTAACTGCGAGTGTTCCCAAGAAAGTTCCTCTATACTCTCGTTGTTTTCGTATATTGTTTTTGTCTGAGGTTCTTTCTTTTTGAATTGAACTTTCATCGATTTTATTTTTATAGTGTGTTATTTTTGTGCTATGTACAAGATTACCAATAGGCGGAAGGGGCTAAAAAACTAGTTAAACCCCGCCACATTTTATATGTGCCTGTCCCAAGCCAGCAATCTGCGTCGAAGCTTTTGCTTGTCCCTGTAACTTTGTTCTATGTTCAGATATGCGCCTTTCGATGATTTTGGGATTGGTATTGAATCTTATGTATTGTATTTTAAGATTTTGACCAATGCAAGACGGCGAGCAGCGACCTGTGAATAAGTTGGAGACTGCTGACTGTTTTTCATTGTGATGTTTTAAGTTGCAGTTTCTTTATGTTGGTTGTGTTGCGTACACTTAGTCCACATCTTATTATCGTCTACAGGAATTCGTGCGGACGTGCATTTTAAGGACCCAAAAGGTTATTTAGATCGAATGTGAGAGAATTATAAATAAACGGCCTTTTACTCAATGTTTCATGTACATGTAATTAATCTTTGAATCTGGTTCGCGAGGGTATAATATTTTATGGAGTTTTCACACGAATTTTATTAAAGAGATGAGCGAAATGTTTGTTTGATCTTCTTGGATACGATGTTAGTTTTTGCTCAAATGTTTAGTAAAATTATACTAAGTATATATCTACATAATATAATCGGTTCCTATTTCTGATTAAAATCAACTTTATCAGCAAAAATGATTATTTAAATGTAGGTTAAATGTGCCCTGCGATTATAATCCAGACTTAGTCTTATAATTGTAAAGAATATTACTAACTGTATTGGATTACGGCTTTAATTATAAGGCTATATCAATAACAAGGTGTAATATTAATTTACTTAAAAAGTCGGGATCAAATTTTAAATCCATATTAAATATATGTTATCAAACTGTGAGGTGCAACAGTGCAAATTTAATGAATAAATTATGCAAGTTAATAGTGCACATACCAAAACATAGATACCAAACCAATACACAATGCATTTGGTTGCTTATCATTTTAACGGCATTTCTTGGCGAAGTTGCTTTTTATAGTTTACAAAAGGACTTCGATTGATTAAAGAAAATAAATTGATTCATATTAGTCATACTGATAAACATTTTTGTTAAATCACCACAAATGTAACACAAATTTCACGGTTAATAATTCAGTTGTAAACAAAATTTGGGCGTTCCTAGGTAAATTGTAGAAAAGTCGATACATGATCATACAAAGTATTTGACCACTTGTGTTTGTAATATTTTATTTTTCAAAGCAAAAAGTACTAAACAAAAAGAAATCAACACGAACAATAAGCGCACTGTAAACATTTTATAGAGCACAAATTCTCCAATTTCAAAAATGATCAAGACATGATATGCCCGACTTTGCGACATTGAAAAGTGAAGTCAATCTGAAGGTAAACCTGACAGACGGACGGACACACGGATCCAATCACTATATGTCCCTCTTCTTTCGTAGGTAGGACAAAAAAAAGAAAAAGAAAGCAATATGTCATCTTACCTGAAGAAAGAACATACTCCAATATGGTATACATATGATCCTGGTTAGTTTTAGCATCAGTTGGCAGCGCCGACGCCAGCAGCTTGTACGTCTCTGCCGTAAGAACACCCTTTCGTACCATTTCCGACATATAAGTATCTACAATATTCGATGCCTTCTCTACTTGTCCATTTTCGTTGCAAGTTTCTAACACAATGTCGTGTAACAATGATGGGGAAACAATACAAAGGTCTTCTGCAGACAACCTGTTCAGCATCTCGCCTGCTGCCTTCACAAGCAGACGACGACAAGCACAACCATGTCCAGTAGCAATGCGCAAAACTTTAGTTATCCAATCCATTGTCACTGAATCGTCGTAAAGAGCTTCTTCAGGAACTTCCATTACTATTGAATCAATGATATGGCCAATGTCAATTTTCTTTCTCTCCATTTTGGTCCCAGCATCCCTCGGGCTTGACTTTGGAGTTCTTTGTTCGTTTTTGCTCTGTTCTGTTGTCTGTCCAGATTCCTCCTTCTCAATAATGTTGCTTACGTACATGGTCATAAGTTCTGCAAGATGGGAATGCCGAACTCCGCGATCTCTGGCTGAAGTTAAGATTTTCAAGAACCAGTCCAACGGTATTGCAAGTAAAGATTTTATCGACTTGTCCCCTCCCTGTTTCTTTACATTTGTAGGGGAGCTAAACTTCGTTGGTGGTTTCAGCCAACATTCTACCAAAGCATCCGTACAAGAGGATACGATACCACACGATTCAGCCAGAGAGCTCATGGATACACATGATCGTATCATCGAAGCCACGGCACTGCTCGATCTGCTCATTTTGGCTGATGTGATCGTGTCCTGTATAAACTTGTCGCTGACTTCGATCAGATTAGCACTCCCCGTCATCTGTAACAGCTCCGCGGCACACCGGAGGGGAACAATGTTATCCTTTGTGGTCTCAACTTTCATGTTATAACAAAAATCAGCAACCAGTCCAAACACTTCATCCCCGCCCGGAAAATCTGTAAGCTCAACCCGTCCCGACTCACTCGGTGTGTTCTTTGCGAGTTTGCAGAAAAACTCAGATTTCGCGAAAAGTGGAAATTTATGAAGTTTGAATTCATGTCCTTCCACAATGACTATTAAATCCGACAGGTCGCCAGTTGTTCTAAACTTCGAAAAATCCATCTTGAAAGATGAATGTGATGTATTCCTTTTCTAAAGTCTGTGTATTGTTATTCCTCCTCTACAGCAACGCATGATGTCACTGGAAAATGTACAATCTTTATAATAAAGTGACATTTCATAGAGCAATTAACATGTAATTAAACAAATACGGATTAGACCACAAAGAACACCTTGTTCCACGACCATAGTATAACTTTGTTATTAATATAAAGATCCAAGGGACTGTTTACCTTTTAAAATATCTCCATTTCAAATACTAGTCCATACAAGTTATGTGTATTGGGCTAAAATGATCGATACTTGATCAGAGATAATTTTTCTCTTGTCGATTGATTATTGATTTAAGAACAAAATCTTTAGATAGCACATTGGACTTTAAAACTAAATAAATACAACCCTCATTCAAAACTGAACGACCTTCGATGTTAGTGAACGATTGAATCGAAATATTCGGTCACGGAATTTAATACACATGCATACAGATTCTATTTTATACCTATACGAATTGAATTTAAATAGCTATATATCACAAGAAGGCATTTATTCTTGGTATACTTTTGCTAAAGAAGTACTTGATGAATTTGATATTAATGAAGAGGATCTTATGGAAGAAGAAAGACCCTTTAATCTTATTAAAAATCCAATTAAAAAGTCTGTAAAATTGAATGTAAAACAACAATATGATAAAATTATAATAGAAAAACTTAACAAAATAGATGAAAATTCTAAAATTTTTATCTATAGTAAAATTAAAAATGAAATAAAAATGGAGGATTATTTAACAAATTTAAAAAATTTCAATAGCCGCAAAGTGCTTACTAAACTTCGCATTAGTGACCACAATTTAGAAATAGAAGTAGGTCGCTATAAAAAAGTTCCCAGAGAAGAAAGAGTTTGTAAAATTTGTAAAACACTGGATGATGAACATCACTTTTTCTTTACCTGTAAAACAAGTAAGGATATACAAAATATTTTGTTACGTAACATTGAAAGGTTTTATCCCAATTTTAACCAGCTTAGTTCAATAGAGAAACTTAAAATTGTTCTTGACCCTATATCAGATATCTTGCCCAGCGTTGTCGACTATATAAAGCAATCAATTGAATTGCGAAAATAAGGTCCACACTGGTCACTTATATCTATGATAATTATATATAATTCATTTACATGTTGAATCATTTTGTACTTATATGTTTTATGTTTGTCATTTTTTCATTTGTATTTGCTGAACCCGTCAGGGTTTTATGTTTTGCAAATAAACTTATCGATGTTATATATTTCAATACACAGATAAATATTTGTTAGCATGAGATAAGTAGCTTAAAGATGATACACTTTAACTGAGAAAATCATATCGAATTTAATTATTGTCTCAGACTTTAACCACATGATTTTTTTGTACTTAAAATCCTCATTAAGATCAAACCTTAGTGGAATTCCTTATTAGGGCCAGACTATGGGCGGCAGATTGAAATTCTTGCTTTAAGCTTTTGCTGAATGTCCGATTTTTTGTTGTTGAATATGGAATCTTACAAACTTGGAATAAATAACTTCCATAGGTTAACTACATATCTTATTGCACAGACACACTCATGAATGATAGACAACAATATTGCCAAATTTTATCAAGATCTATCATGATATGTCCAATTAAGTTTAGAGATCAAGTTTGTATTAATTCAAATTAGCCAGACAATTTACCCATTCCCTCATCAAAGCAAGTGTTTGGCTTCCATAACTTTTACATTTCAGAGTTTGCTGCACCAATAAAGATGATAAATATGAGCATTTCTGACCTATTAGCACATTTGTAAGTAGGACTTCAGAAATATATAAACTGGTAAAACTAAGAGTTCAAGCTATGCTTTGTATAACATGGAATTTTATTTAAATTTAAGATTCTAAAGTCGAATAGACGATTTAAATGATAATGTTTTATTCCAAAGCTATGATCAGGTCAGGACATAACAAGGCTAGTGTCAAGTCAAATATTAAGCTATGGTCAATTAAGTCAAATATTTACCTAAGTCAAATATTTAGCCATGGTAAAGTCAAATATGAAGCTATAGTAAAGTCTAAATTAAGTTATATCTAAGTCAAATATTAAGCTATGTCTAAGTCAGATATTTAGCTATAGTAAAATCAAGTATTATATTTTGCTATGACCAGGTTAAATATTAAGCTATGATCTAGTCATATATTTAGCTATGTCCAAGTCAAATATCAAGCTAAGGTCAAGTCAAATATTAAGCTTTGCTCAAGTCAACTATAAAACTATGGTCAAGTCAAAAGTTTTAGCTAAGACCAAGATGATCTAGTCAAAATATTAAGCTATGATCTAGTTTAGTTTTGGCAAAGTCAAATATAAAGTTATGGTCTAGTCAAATATTGAGCTATGATCAACTTAAATAATAAGCTATGACCAAGTCAGAATTAAACTATGGCCAAGCTAATTATTTAATCTTTTAAAGCTATGATCAACTTTGGATTTACTACATTTGATTGCCCTATTGTTGCACCTTTGCTTTTTAGCTATAATCAAGCTAGTTATGCTATCTTCAGGTAATAAAATAAGCTACAGTCTAGTCAAAAACAAGAAATCTGTAAGCCAATGCTCACTAGTGATACCCCCGCTTTAACAACTATCCCATATGTTAAATATAAAGTTTACAGCAAACAGGAAGTTAATGTTTGATGGACTCAAAAATGTATCCCACATTACATCAGGTCCATCATACTAACTTTTTACCAACAAGTAATAATTGTAACAATGAAAATGTTACTGAGTTTCCCAATCATTACCCCCATGGAATCCTTCCTCTCTATGGTACCAAATGCTTCATCTTATCATAAGGACTTAAATATATATGGTTATAGGGTGGGGATCTCAATGGTTTTCAAAATATTAAGTATTTTGTCATTTGAGGGTGTGGGGCATGACCCCCCTCAGGCCACTCCTAGGTACCAAATGATTTGTCTTACAATAAGGACTAAAAATATATATGGTTATAGGGTGGGGATCTCAATGGTTTTCAAGATATTAAGTATTTTGTCATTTGATGGGGTTTAGGCATGACCCCCTCAGACCCCTCTATGGTACCAAATGATCTGTCCTACTATAAGGACTAAGGATATATATGGCTATACGGTGGGGATCTCAATGGTTTTTGAGATATTAAAAAAATATCAATTTTTTAGATATTTAGAGGGCGTGGCACGGCCCCTAGGGGCCCTACACTTAAAAAATGCTTAGGACCCACAACTCATAGGGTTCTATCATTGTGCAAAATTTGAACAAAATCTGTCAAGTATAACATGTATAAAGTACAAAAGTGCCCAAAAGCGGGACGGAACCTCGGAAGGACGGAACAACAGATGGTAACAGGTAAAACAGTATACCCCCCAGTATAATAATTAAAAAAATGACCGTGTAAACCATGATGGACTGAATCCAATTAAAAAACATGAAACATGACTATATAAAGTTCTTGTTCTGTTAAAAGGCAAAGCACACACTAGTCAAGCTGAATTATACAAAAATGACAAATGTATACAATTTTATTAAAAGTACCACATTTTGCTTGAATCATACACCATATACATAACGAAACAGCAATGAAACACTCAAACATTTTCATTTATTAGCAAAAGTTTCCTAGGAGTCTGAATCTGATTGATAATCTGATTGAATATAATTTAATTCTAATGTTAAATGTATTCACATGTATATGTACATATAAAAGGGAATTTCTAGATTTAAAATAAAATATAGATAATCTTTATCTACTGATTATAAAGCTCACAGTGTCGCATTGTTAGGAAGTATTGTTGATTAGCAGGAATAGGCTTCAACCATTCAAAATTTGAGTTGGTCATTTATGTAGAAAAAGAAGGTTACAGCCAGCATCCTAAGCATCCCTTAGTGCACCTGCCATACCAATGTGTTTGATATTGCACTTTTCAGTAAGTGGGAAATGGACTTTATCCTCATTCTTCATTAAGTGGCCATTTGTGTGGAAAAAATGTATGTCACAGCCAGCATCAGAAGCATGCATTGTACATAGGTGCACCTACCAAACCAATATGGTTTATTCATGGTAAGTTGCCAGTAAGCAGGAATGAACTTTAACCATTCTTCTGTAAGTGGTCATTCATGCAATAAATGTAGGTCACAACCATCATCCGAAGGATGTATTGTGCTAAGCATCACTAGATGCATGCACTTACCATACAAATATAATTGATGAGGCCCTTGTCAATAGACGATCTTCCAATTTCGATTTTTTTGGTAATTGTCGAAATCTTACCTCAAATTACTGGATAACTGGTTGCCGACATCAATTGCGCGTAAAAGGGAATTTTAGAATTTCATCATTTCAGTGTAAATGAATTGGTTTGAAAGGACCCTCAGAGTGACACAAATTAATTCATTGCATATTTGATTGTTTTTCATAAGAAAACACATTTAATAGATTGATAGAATAATTCAGTCCCTATGCTCTCTTCTAAAAAAGCCGCCATTTTACCCCCATTGACCTCTCGTGACCCCTATTCTAACATCCACAACGTTCCGGAATGGCACTTTTGGAAGATCATCTATACCTGGGTATGGACCTTAATAACCCATCTTCTGTTAGCGGCTGTAGATGCCAACACAGACCCTATCACACAAGCCCCTCTTAGTTTGTTAGGTGAGCTAAAAAGAAAGTTTTCTTAAGGATCCATCAATGCTTCTATAGCAGGCTTTTAAGACTGAAATTTTAAGCTGTAATATTTTAAGCAATGGCAGCAACTTTTACTCTGACAAATAAAAAATCCACCCACAAAGTTCTTAAACAGACATATTCAACTAACACTAGATTAAGCTGAACATTTGTTGGAAAAGTTTGATAGAAAGATGAAGGTCACCAAGCGATGGCAATAGCTCTGCTTATAGGGTCTTAGTCCTATTGAGTAATAATATAGATGAGTATTTACCAAGGGACTTTTAAATGTTTTGGCACAATCAACTATAAATTGTTCTTACAAACCAGAAAAAAATCTATAAATTTGAGTTAGTCAAACAACATAAAAAAGAACATAAAGACAGAATATTCTCAACTCCTTTGCAAGTAAAGTATAAAAATAATTAGGTTGAAAATTCTTTTTAACAAAATTTTTGTTTTATTATTCAAAGGTGCTACATGATAATACCTAGATTCAAAATATGTTAAAGGTTTCTTTAAAAAAAAAATACATGTTTATTTATCAAATTTTATCTGAACAAAAAAGGTGTGTTTAGTTTTGTTGAGAAAAAGTTTTTTTTATAAAACTTGCATGATCTTGAATAGCACATTAAACTCTATTATAAAATTAAATTACTTTTCACAAAGTTCTTTGAATGTTATCTCTTTTAGCAAAGCATTCTCACAGGGCTGCCATCTATTGAATCTTTTAAGTAGAATCTTTAATTATTTCTCTGATGTTTCATATTACATTGATTACCAGTATATAATAAGACCTGAAAATCGGGAAACCCGTGGATATCAAGTAAGTTGGCAACCCTGCTCTTACAGATTGCAAATTGTCTAAAAATTCTTACTAATATTACAAAAATGAAATGGAATGTTATCAAAAATATAAATGAACAGTTTAATTTCAACTGTATAAAGATACTAAAGCATTCAGTAGATACAAATAACCAACAAAATATTATGGCTTGCCTTTCACCAAAGGCCAACAAAAAAATCACAGATTAAAATAACTCTACCACTTAACCCTCTAACAAATAAAAAAGCCCCCCCCCCATTTCTATAAACCATCAATGTCTGTTGTGTGGTTTAAAATAAAGTTTTGTATCTTCTATAATCTCAATACTTTCCACTACTTTGGACCCCGAATCAAATATATTCAGATTGTCAAAGTCTGCTATGCCATAGGAGTTTGTTCCAATTCCTATAAAACCACTAAGTGGGGCCTTATCTATTGTATGTTCAAATGTTAATTCTCCATTTATACTGCCTCTTAATTGGTATCCCTGTAAAATAAATAAGAATTTTTTTTTTCAATTTATATAACAGGCAAATTAATCTATTAGTATTTCTAAATAAAATTTAAAGCCCATTTACACATTATTAGACTTTTGTCATTAACAAGAGGTTGCACTTGAAGTCTAAGTCACAAATTTCATTTGCTAGGTTTTCATCTTTTATTTCAAAGTCTGTTGATTAATTTCCACCCAGAATTTTTCATGATGACAAATGATACATGAACTACAACTTTTCTTCAATAATTAACCCACCTTACCTCCCTTGGCAATTAAAATCTCAATTACTAGAGGGGGCCGATGGGTTTATTTCGTTCTCCATTTTTGGAAATTTTTATTTTCGGTGAATTGTGATTTGCTGAAATATTTTTCCGTGCATCGTGATTGGATATTGCTCATGAACCATTCTCAGCAAAGTATTTTGTCCGTGATTCGTTTTAGGCATGCTTTACAGTGATACACAGTCAAACTTTTATCCGTGAACAAAAATTTAGCCATATTTTCGTTATTTGCATTTTTTATTCTTCGTGATTCGTGATCAGGACCTCCCATCAGGACCCCTTTACTAGAAGATGAGAAATCTGTTTTCAAAATTGTTAATGGATGCAAAGATAGACAGACAGACATGGTGATTGCAATAAAGCCCCCTCCTTTATAATGGGTTTTATGTTAAGAATTTCTGCGCAGAATTTTTGTTAACCTTTAATGTGTAATTTTAATGAGACATCAAATTATTATATAGGAATTCTCAACTACCCATACCAAAACAGAAGTGGAAGGTTGTCATTTGCAGTACGAAATCCAAACCTACCTCAACAATAAGTTCTAAATTATTCCATCCATCTTTTAGATTGCTTATTGGCCCTTTAGTAACTGGTTGTGTTCGAGCTAAATAAAAAAATATACAAAATCTTTTAACACAAGTCCATTCAAATTTTGAATTTGTAATATCAAAGGATCTAATATTAAAGTACATATGTTTTTTGTTTTATGCTGAGACAACATGACAATTATTGTTTGTTCAGTACAAAATTTCATGGTTTTCATGTATTTTTGAAATGAAAACAAGAAATAGGAATCATGACCCATTAATGGTTTAAATTAAAATTTAAATCATTATTTTTTCATAAATCTATGAAAATTGATGCACATGAAAAAGAACATCTCACTACATAAACAATTTATTATTGAAACACAATATAAAGTACATGTCTATAATCCTTCTTATGCATGCGATTTACTTCAAGAAATATCATTTCTGGAAGAAAATTTTCAAAAACATAGAATGTCAATGCCTTTGTATAATATGATGCAAACATTGTAAGGGACTTTTCACTTTTAACTTTGAAAAATAAAGCACTATATATAGATATAGAAAATGTGTTTTTTTATGCTATACATGTACAAGTATTCCTTACCTAGATCATATGTGAGCTCATACATGGACTTTGAAGGAAACACATAAAAGAATACACCATTGGCATCAAATGACTGACAGCCTCCTTTGTCTACTCTAGCTGCCAGGAAAACACCATCAGTTCCATTAACCGTGCCGATTCGTACATCTACTGAGGCAGAAATGTCTGTCCTATAAACATGAAGAAAAGAGATTTATCGGTACACAATCACATTTAAAGTGTCTACTACAAATTTAACTTATCTTTAAAAATTTTCACATATTACCAGTAATTTCAAGTAGGGCTAAAAATGATATCCACAGTATCATTTTACATGAGGTATTGTCACATAAATTTTATTGTATTAGTGCACATTAAATTTAAGTATAAACCTAAGAATTTCAACAATGTTATGAGTTTCTTATATAAAATAAAAACTAATGAGACCAATAAGTCATCATTTAAGCACCTTACACTTAAATACATGTGTCACAATATCCTAGAAGTTCAAGTGCTGAAAGCAGTCAATAATGTAACTAAAACAATTAACTTATTGCAGAGCAAAAAAAAAAGCTAAGGAAGTGTATAAAGGGTAAAGGGTTAAATACAGTATTAATGGGTATACTCAATAAAATTATCCACAGGTTTTTGAAGGAATACTTTTGCTTTATCTGGTCTTCAAAATATTTAGCATTCAATGAATGATGTTTTATTTCTGATAAGTTTTCTTTAGAACTTGTTTTCTATGATTCCAAAAATCTCTATCTTGACTTTATTCCTTTTCATCATTTCCATTTCATGAAAACAACATTTTTTTCTAATATTCAAAGATTTCATTATTTTTTCCCTGGAAGTAATTCAACTGACTTAACAACATTAAAATGAAGACTTCTTACATACTGAAATTTTATGTGAAACATTTGTGTACTTTCAACCTGATTATAATTAACTAAAATATGGCATAGGAATGAAGTAAAGGAGAAATTATGTGATGATTAGGAAGGTCAATTAAACAGAACATACCAGCTATGATTACCGATTAAGTTGATAGGGAATACAAGGTTATTAGGGCACCAGTGGATGGGTGAATGTAAGACGACCTGTCGTAAAATATTCCCATGTTCAGGGTCCTCTGACTTTCTCACTTCAAATACACCAACTTGCTGAGCAAAATTATTTGGATGAGAGGAATCTACATAGGCTTCAAATTAAGGAAAATAAAAATATATACAGCATGTACAGTAATCTTGGCAATTAATATCAAATATGTTTTTTTGTGCTGCTTCATCCAAAAATTCTGTTCAACAAGTTCCAAAGATCATTTTTATGAATTTTTATTGGAAAGGATCTCCGGTACCTATGGCATTCAAGTTTTCATAAGAACTTAATTAGTAAAATTTAAATATGAACCAATAGATGGACATATATATAGATATATTGAAAGTATAAAAGTTAAAGCTAAAGTTTTAGAAAATAAACCCATTCAGATGTTTTAACCATATAACCAAAGAAAGAAAGTTACCATGTATATAATATGCAACTAGATTCTAAAATATTGTTAAAAAGCACAAAACTGAAAAAACATGCATTAGTGAGGGGACATACCATCCATAATAGCCAATAAGATTGATTGGGTAATCTAAATTGTTAGGGCAGGATTCGATTGGTGGATAAATAATGACTTGTCGTAAGACATTCCCATGTGATGTATCATGTGACTTCTGTACTTCAAATACACCAACTTGTTGAGCAAAATTATTTGGATGAGAAAATTCTAAATAACCTAAATGTATAAATACATGTATGAATAGTTACAGAAAATAATCGGAATTAGAAGTACATCTATATACATTTTTGAAAACAAATGTGAAAATTTATCAATGTAAATTGTTTGCTGTAAATAAACAATTTGCAATTCGTTTTGGTAAAAAAAAAAATTAATGTTTTTTTTAAAATAAAAAAAATTAACAATTAAAAAATGTACAAATACATGTTTGCCATACTGTTCTTTTATTCTTGAACCTATTGCTTATTAAAAGAAAAGTAAATATTTTTAAAGACAATAGAATTACACAGTTTTAAGGTTAAAAACTAAATATGCTGCACCAAACATTGACTTTACTTCTTGTAAAAATTTAATATCAAACAGTTCTTTTATTTTAATTATTATACATCCAACTTAATTTTGCTCAACATAGCTATAGTATTATCAGGGCTTACATTTAGATAGAGGTATTAAAGAAAAATGTTAAAGCAACCTATAATGACAAAGAAGATCTACCTAAGAAGATATCTTCCTCTATAATTGTTTATTAATTTCAAAGATAAGTTTTCCTACCAGCCAAAATCTCCTATGACATTCAAAGATTTGTTGATGTTATCAGCCTTGCACCAAAACACAGGAGTTTGAAGTACAACCTGTCTTAGAACCTTCCCGTGCTGGTCGTTTGATTCGTGAATTTCATACGCCCCCATCTGCTGTGACAGATACTTAGGCTGGGAGGATGTTTCATAATCTAAAGAGATATGAAAACTAGGTTTATTATATTAGAGTTTCATATTAATTTAAATGCAATTCTATCTTCTTTTTTCATCCTTTGATCAGATTTAAAGACAAAAATGTCAAAAATATTTGGTGCAGCAAATTTTATTCAGCAGTATTAAAAACTTGATATAATTTGTTATACTGTATAATTAAATCTTAATTTATTTAACGTTTTAATTCTCTTTAGTAATTCTTTTTAAAAGAGCATAGTTTAAAGTGAGTTTAATTTAATGTACTGTACCTTTATTTTCAAAACTACTGATTTTTTGTGAAACTAAAATTTAAGCACATTGCTATGTCTCATTGAAAACAATGCATCTTTTAAAAAAAGTTAATCATTTTTGTAATGTGTCTATAGTTACATCTATCTCAATTTCTATCCCCTACCTTCAAAATCCTCCTTGTAAGGCACAGGAAATGGTTTGGATGCAGGAGGCATTGGATATGTTCCCTTCTCTCCAGTTTTTACTGTGGTTAACGTTACAACTTGGTCAACATCCAGTCGCAGGTAAACCAATCCATTCTGTACCTTTATTTGAAAATTAACCATACTTTTTAATATGTCATTCCATTTCATGACAAGTTCTTGGAAATTGTTTAGGAAATATTATAACATGTATCCAAATTGCCCTTTGAAGTTAAGAATCTTTGAAAGGTTTTGCTAAGGGCTTTCTTTTATAATCATAAATGTTGTTCATACATGTATAATCGACAATTTAATGAAAACATGTGGTTGAGCTATTTGTTAGCTAAAGATAATTGTACTGTGAAAGTATCAATGTTTAAGGAGGACCAATTTTAGTGGTTTTTGTGAGTCAGACAAACTTAGAAATTACATTCCTAACAAACAATGCATTAAACATTGCTTTTAATGGAGAATTTTTTAAACCACAAATTGAACAAGAACCCATGAATATGCAATTTATTTCCAATCCACAACAAGATTGCTACGCGTAGCCATGTGTCCCCCGCCGCTGCATAAAAGTTGTGTGGTATGTCAATTCAAGCAATACATTCTCTGAGAAACGATAGAAATAGGTTGTCAAAATATGGGATGATCACCTATTAACAGTACCCTATCAGTGTGTAAAGTTTCAGCAACATCCATTCAGTAGTATCCAAGGAGTTGCACCCACAAAAACGTTTGACAAAGTCCCATTTTTCGGACTGAAAAATCATAAATTCATTAATAACTCGAAAACTGTAAATATCGCTTCAAATTTTTTTTCGTATTAAAATAGAGCACCTTTTGGTCTATCAGCCTACAAAATTTCAGAACCCTGTGCACTTAGGTAACCAAGATATTGGATGTCCTATATTTTGACCTTTCTTCCCTGTTTCCATGGAAACAGCAGACATTTTTAAAATTTCAAATATTGGATGATCATCTACTAACAGTACCCTATCAGTGTGTAAAGTGTCAGCAACATCGGTTCAGTAGTGTCCGAGGAGTTGTACCCACAAAAATGTTTGACTAAGTCCCATTTTTCGGACTGAAAAATCACAAATTCGTAAATAACTCGAAAACCGTAAATATCGCTTCAAAATTTTTTTTCGTATTATTATAGAGTACCTTTTGCTCTATCAGCCTACAAAATTTCAGAACCCTGTGCACCTAGGTAACCAAGATATTGAATGTCCTATATTTTGACCTTTCTTCCGTTTCCATGGAAACGGCGGCCATTTTGAAAATTTCAAATATGGGATGATCATCTACTAATTGTACCCTATCAGTGTGTAAAGTTTCAGCAACAGCCATTCAGTAGTGTCTGAGGAGTTGCACCCACAAAAAACGTGACGGACGGACGGACGGACAGACGGACGGAGACCATTACTAAGTCCCTACGCCGCGTTGCGGCAGGGGACAAAAATTGATACCCATGAATATAAGTACTTTTGCAGTTCACAAGAGTAGTCTGTGTTGCTAAACAATACATAGCTACAGTTGTTTCCATGTAACTTACTTTGACATCTACTTTTTGCATAAATGTAGAATTTTTACCATCAAATCCAAGCTGACTGTACCATGCTGTTAAAGCTGTTATTTTTTCCTATGGAAAAAAAATTAAAAACTTTTAAACAAATGTTTGAAACTGCAATAACTGCATCAACGTAGACTGGACAACCACCAGATGAATTGTGAAAACATAAAATTGGGTTTCATAAAGCAAGTTAAACCATTCTTGTCAAAGCTTTTGCCTTTTGCATATTGTACTTTTTTATTGTACTTGTTTGTCCCTGTCATTTATCTGTAATTCTATGTCCAGAAATGGGTCTTTTGTTGATAATATAGGGATATGTTTTGAATCTTATGTATTGTTTATTAGTCTTGGGCCAATGCAAGACAGCGAGCAGCAACCTCTGGTCATGTTGAAGACTGCTTGCTGTTTTCCATTGTGATTTTTTAAATTGCTGTTTTTTTATAATGGTTGGGTCGCGTAAACTAATAACACATTTCTTTATCCTTTACTTGGCAAAAGCCTTTGGTAAATCAACCAGTTATGCGGCTTTCAAAGTAAAAATAAATGGGTACACAAATTTAAATTGAATAAGTAATTGTGCTAGCTGTCTAACGTGGAATACATTGAAACAAATACATGTATATATATGCACTTCTTAAATTTAACTATATTTAAATGATACCTCAACTTACAAAACTACCAGCAAGTTTAACAGTGATATTTTGTGGAGTGACTGTATATTTGGGTAGTGGAGGTCTTACACATATGGAGTGATCATGGCTCTGAAAAATAATTATTCATTGTAATCTTCAATAAATTCAAATATGGATCTATGCATTTACTTCTTAAGAAGGATACTTTCAATGGGGGTTCAAACATTGATATTTTAAAATGAACAATTCCTTCTTGTTTTAAAATCAATAGAACACTAAATGGTTTCTTTCATATGTTCATAACTCTAACCAATTAGAGTGAGAATGTCATTTGCACACGGGGCATCAGTGATAAATTGATAATTCTACCATCTTCAATACTTTATAATTTCTTAAAACTTAAGACTTTTCAAAATATACCGCCACAAAAACTACCGCTACTAAGGATATTAATAGAGTCCCGGAAGAACATAGACAAACTCCGAACATTTTGTATATCTATTGCTAAAGATTTACGCAGTCAACACCACAATGAATATCCTATGAAATACGAACTTTCCCATGTCACTTATTATTTTGGAATCGCCTATATTCTTCCCGAACGCGGCAATCTACTGCCTGAAGCTGTTCCTGACGCTGTCGGAAGTAGTAACTCCGTTGGTCAAGGAGCGAAGCCGATAGAAGTGGTAGGGAACAGTTTTGTGCCTGCCCATTGGAATTGTTTACCACATGAACTACCATAATTGTGACAACAAATGCTAAAGCTTTATTTTATTATTTTAATGTTTATGTTTACAGTAACGTCAGTTTACAGTAACGTCATAGTAGTTTACCGTAGCATTTATTCCCATTGTCTCTTTGTAAAAATCATGTGACTATTAATTAACCGCAAATGAACCGCTTTTTATGTACTTCAGTAAGATAAAATATTGTATGATGACGCCCGTCTTAGGGTGAAACATGTCGACCTAATAAATAGCTGATCATCACAGCGGGTGAAAATTGGGTGTTGTGTCTTTATTATTATATTGATTTATAATTTCTTGTAAAATAAAAATCCGAGTAATTTTAAGGATGATTGATTCAAACATTTTTATTTGTATTTATTACTTTATTTTATTCACAAGGTTGGGCGGAGCTTAAGTTTCTTGTTCTATTAGGTAAGATTTAAACGAACAAGTCCAAAATAATTGACCTGTGATCAGCCTGGTCAATAAAATATAGTAATAACAAAATATACAATCATGCCACGTTTTAATGATTTTTAAACAGAAATAATTGTTATACATCTGAAACTGAATCTAACATTTGAGCCTTATGCTGATGCAGCACACCAAATATCAAAATGCTGTGATAAGTAGCTGCTGAGAAAACTGTTACGAAAATAATTTCCTTGCGAGCCTAACACCAACCATTTTATAACCCTGATTTTTCTCTTTGTGAAACCTCGTTCCAAATTATTTTTTTTATCTTACCATAGTTTCTATGACTATTGTGAGATCTTTACCATCAGGACTGACCAATGAGACATAACTCCCTCCATTTTTCAGTTTACCTACTCCATTACCATGGGAAAGATATTTCCATCCAGGTAGGGTGAACTGGGTTGTATGTGCTACAAAAATAAAGAAACATGTTTATTAATTTAACTGATAAACCAGGTGGATTTGAGAAAAGATACAAATTTAAAGAAGCACATGTTCTACATAGAGCTTGTTGGGTGGATCAGGATTTCTTTGATATAATTGTGATAAATTGCTTAACACAAAAAAACTGCAAATAACAGTTTACAGCCAGTAGCAATAAAAAATGAGTTATTTTACTACCTGTTACGGTTGTAATATTTATCGTGCAAATAAGTGTTAATTCATTTTGTAGGGAGACTTATATCATGGTGTGTTCTTCTGACAGATATCATAGACCAATCGCGAGTTAATCCATTCCGGAACATTCCGAATATTAGAATGTCCAAATGTCAAAGGTCAACTGAGGTAAGATCTGACGTCAGAACTTTGGGAGCAATGGAAGCAACACGTTTACCGATTTATTTTAGGAAAATTTGAAAGAAAAATGAATAAAAAGTTTTGTTCATCCATTTTTAATGGTTAAAGAAATATAAAAACAAACATTTCCAAGGGATTAGAGAGAAAGGACAAGGTTTCCCTGTTTGATTTATCACAGAGTAGGTACAAGTTTTCCAGTAAAATCTAGGTAAAATGGCGGCTATTTTGGAACTCGCGATCTGGGTATTAAAACTGGTTCCCATATAACAAAAGAGATTTTTTATGCAAAACCTTAAACAGTTTAACCTAAATAAACCTATAATCCTGTCTAAATCAAACTAGCTTTCCTTTTCAAAAACAAAATAAATTACGTTCTTTTTGCGGTGATTTAAGTTTCTATTTATTTGTGACCAACATAAGGACATATAAATTAAAACACATAAAAAAGTTGATAATATTAAGACTTACAAAATTGAAGAAACCAAAAAATTATGTTACAGTATTTCATGAAAAAAAAAAAGGAAATTTCCCACATGTGACAAAAAACACTAATACAGTAGAACTTTAAAACAAAACTCCAGTATATACCAAACAAAGTCTTCTGTCCCAAAAGTCTTAGATTTAGAAAAGTTTCACTCTACTGGTGTATGGCAAGTTACATGTATGTTAGGCAGTCCCCTTGTCAGCTTCATGAAACTACAACATTATAATACCTGACATCCATATGGGACTATTAACTACATAATTGCCACTCCAAGGAGAATTAGCAGTCATGAGACCATTCCTAGCAAAGGGCAAGGCATCATAGTAGCTGGCTATCAAATTCCATGATATAGTTCTAAAAATAGAAATATCTAATATACATGTACTTACAGATATATTGTACACCAACAATTAACAGTTAATTTCAACAAGTAATAATAATCAAAGTTAAAAGTTCAAAAAAGTTTATCCTAAAAATACATGTATACAATGTATATAAACTTAAACGCAGGCCTGGGAAACTTGAAAGTCGCAACCAAAATTCCAGGACCCGGAATTTTGTGATTTACATTTAATGTAATAAATTTGAGAAATCGAAGAACGTCACTCCATGTATATTTGTTGAATGATGGTAAATAAAGCAAAAAAAGTTTATTTTGTCCAATTAATAATGTTAAGTTACATTTTTTCTTAAATCCGGACTTATCCTGGTTAAAAGAATTGCCTTGACAATATAATAACGATTTCTGGCTTAAAATAAAGGCTTATTTTTATTTTTGGTATATTTACATTCTCTGATTCTTGCAAAAAGTGTTCTTTCATTTAGTATCAATAAACTTCCAGGTAACAATATTTGGTTGCAACTTGGGAGTTTCCCAGGCGTGATATGGTTAAAAGTAAGTATACTTGTGTTTATAAATAATGCATATCAATAAGTGTATTCTTTATTATGTCAATTTCTATATAATTCTTTGCTGTAAGCTGTTATCTTATGGCCATTTCTATTTTTTTCAGGTTTACTCTGCTAATATGACTTGTTTCAAGTGAATAATACTGAATTATTTTTCTATGGTTAATTTTTTTAAGTGACAAAACAGGGACAGATCCAGATATTTCAGTACATGGGGGGGGGGGGGAGTCACTCTGAGTCTTGAATAAAAGGGGGATTTCAGACCAATGTAAGCCATTTTTTAAAAACTCTGTATGAAATAAACAAAATATTCCATGAAAAGAGGTGAGTTAAAGACCCAGGAACCCCCCTGGATCTGCAATAATCAATGTAATATTTCTATGATCTTATTTTAAACATCACTTACCCTGTAAACTGTCCATTAACATAATTCTGATTAAGGGTCTGTAAATAGTAATCAAGCATTCAGGGTTAAGAATTTTATAAATGTCCTGTTTTTAAAAAAAATAATTTACATCGAGACTTTGAGGTAACTGTATGCATGCAATATTAACATGGGCTGTAATATTTAATTCATTATGAGATGTAAAAAAAATCCAGTTTTAAACTATATCATTGATATAGGAATAAGAATTTTACAATTTTAAGTACCCAAATAAATATATTGTTGAGAAAAAACTGCAAAAGGAACAAATAAATTGTTACAAGACAACATGCGTTTTATTTGGTTTAACTTCAATATCAAAACAAGGGGTTGCACTAAGTCGTGCTAAGCATACCCCCACTCGGCCATTCAGAAAACAAGAAGTAGATGACCGACTGACCTGGAAAGGGGAGGCACAGTACAACTCATCATGCTCAAGCTGTATACCAAATTTGAAATCAATCCATTCTCTAGAAGCCGAGAAATCTGTTACATAAAATTGTCTATTTTTTACCCATAAAAAGTCTAAGTCAGCTCGGAAAACAGGAAGTAGATGATGGACTGACCTGGAAAGGAGAGGCACGGTATAACTCATCATGCTGAAGCTGTGTACCAAAATTGAAACCAATCCATCCAGTAGAAGCAGAGAAATCTGTTACGAAAAATTTCACTTTTCAAATTTTTTACCCTTAAATGTCTAAGTTGACTCGAAAAACAGGAAGTAGATGATGGACTGACCTGGAAAGGGGAGGCACGGTATAACTTTTCATGCTGAAGCTGTGTACCAAATTTGAAACCAATCCATCCAGTAGAAGCCGAGAAATCTGTTACGAAAAATTTCACTTTTCAAATTTTTTACCCTTAAAAGTCTACGTCGACTCGAAAAACAGGAAGTAGATGATGGACTGACCTGGAAAGGGGAGGCACGGTACAACTCATCATGCTGAAGCTGTGTACCAAATTTGAAACCAATCCATCCAGTAGAAGCCGAGAAATCTGTTACGAAAAATTTCACATTTCAAATTTTTTTTCCTCTAAAAAAGTCTAAGTCGGCTTGGAAAACAGGAAGTAGATGATGGACTGACCTGGAAAGGGTAGGCATAGTATAACTCATCATGCTGAAGCTGTGTACCAAATTTGAAACCAATCGATCCAGTAGAAGCAGAGAAATTGAACCGGACGGACAGACGGACAGACGGACGGACGGACGGACGGACAAGGTGATTGCAATATAGCCCCCCTCTCTTACGAGTGGGGGTATAATATTTTAACTCTGAAAATCATATTTTACTGTATCCCTGATAATTAAGATAGATAGATAGATAGATTTATTCAATAAATATCATCATATAAAATTATAATACAACATCAATTAGTTCAAATATATAGATATTTTAAAAGTGATAAATATATCAAATTAATGCTATATGCATCTGCTCTTCTAACGACACTGCTGTCAAACGCCTAGGAGAACTCCGCCAGCATTTGACTGTACGGGGCTACAAAAAAATATGACATCGACAAGGGCTTTGAAAGGGCATCTAGACCATCCAGAGAATCCCTTCTACAATACAAAAAGAGAAAAAGAAATAAACGAATTCCTCTCATACTGACATACCAACCCTCTCTTGGTGGTTTGTCAAAACTCGTCCATTGTCACTGGGAAGAAATAAAAAAACACCCTAAACTCTCCAGAATCTTTCCCGAGCCTCCTATCTGTGCGTTTCGTCGACCAAAAAGCCTTCGCGACATTTTGGTTCGATCCAGTCTGGCTCCCAAACCCCCCAAATCTGTTGGATCTTGCAGAAAGTGCGACAGTAAGAGATGTTTGACGTGCAAGCAAATGTTGCAGACCCAAACATTTACCAGCAGGTCGACTGGAAAGACATTCACTATTTACTGCAATGTTGATTGCCGTACAGCAAATGTAGTGTATCTCCTCCAGTGTAGATGTGGCTTTCAATACATTGGTGAAACGGTTCAACCTTTCAACAAACGTATGAATCTACATCGCAGCGATTACAAATGCAAACCAGACATCCCTGTCAGTCGCCATCTCAGATCCAATGGGCACAGCCCAGATGATCTCTCTAGGTTGTCCATCACCATCATTGACCACAATCCGTCTTGGTCAACCTATGAAAGGCAAGCTCGGGAAAGTTTCTGGATTAAAACATTAGAAACGAGAAATCCCTACAGAATAAACGAGAAAATCTAGATAGTCGATTGATTTGTATCATAAATATTCCAGTTTCCATCTCACTTTGAACATCTTCATTTTGTATTCATTTCATCATCATTTCTTTTGTTTCCCACCCACCTCCATATTTCATTTGTCATCATCATTTCGTGTTCATTTTACCATCATTACATGTTCATTTGTCTCTGCCGTTTCGTGTTCATATCTTGATGTGACCAAAGTCACCTACCCAATTGTTTTAAATTGTACATATATCTATCTCAATCTGTTTCTGCTGTTGCAATTTGTATTGTTTTATTTTCCCCTTCAAAATTTACTGTTCTTTTTTTTCCCATCCCATCCCAACCCATTTTCCATTTGTCATCATCATTTCGTGTCCTTTTCGTGTTCGTCGTCTGTGAATGGCCTGTGGGGCGTTAAAAACCTACTCACTCACTATTTATTTGCATTGTACATATGTTCTAATTTTTATATTTCAGCATGCTCCGATTTTGACTAGTTTGTTTAGAATGACCTGTTTTTAAGTAAGGTTATTACGTTATTGTGTTTGAAAATTGTTAATTATACTGATGAAGGACATACGAATGTCCGAAATATCTATAATCTTTTAAATTATTTAACATCTATTGGTAATGTTGTGTACATTTTCTAGACCCAATAAATTAATGCTATATATATAACTCAAGTTCAGAATATTTATCAGGGATAACCAATAAAAGCCTGAAAGCTTATTTCCAATTGGGTCCCTTTATGTAAAATAAAAGTAGACTTAAGTTTCACAATAACACAAATTGTATAAATCACTCCCCTATGCATATTTTATAAATAAATAAAACCTTAAAAACAGATCTATACATATACTAATAAAATATATATGCATTTTCAGAGACAGCTCGTGAATTTACATTTTCTAGTATTGTACATATGACAGTCTCTCAGTTTAGTAAAATTCTGAGACATATAACAAGGGCTTTTATTATAGTAAACATTATGTACATGGTTTAATCTCAGTTGTTAAACTCTATTTTCTATATTCACATAGCCCAAATCTTGTAATACACTATGGTCTACTCTAGATCTATAATCACTATTATTAATAAATCTTATACACTTATTTTGCATTATTTGCAGCTTATTTTTAAAGTTTTTATTTACACCAGCATACCAGGCCGAACAGGCATAGTCAAAATGACATTGAATAAGTGCTGTAACTAATGTTTTTCTTGAACTCATTGACAAACTTCTAGCTTGTCTATATAAGAACTTTAGTCTTGAGTTTACTTTTTGGACAATATTGTCTATAATTTTTTCTCCAGATATAATTAAAATAAGTAAGGGCACACAATCCAGTACTATGATAGATCTATCTTACCCTTGCCCAGCAGCCACCACCAACATTATCATTAAATGTACTGTAATCTTCTGATGACCAAAGCTGTTTACCCGTCTGTATGGCAGCTGGCGTTGATTCTGTCCCAGGGTAGTGAATTCTGGAAAAAGATTGATATATGAAAATAGACTAGTATCTTATCCTACTAGGTTTCAAATTTATATCGTAATTAGATGAAGATTTTTAATTAAAGTATTTTAGTAGCAATGAAATTTCTTCATGGACATGTCTTTAAATGATGTTCTTTCTTCATGGAAAGTTTAAAACACAAACAGGCAGGACAATTCACAAAAAAATAAAATAATATGAAATATTGTAGAAGGCATAGGTTAGACAGTAGACTTTTAAAGGCGGAATCAACTCAAGATATAAAAATAGAATGTAATAGTAGCGCACGTAACAATAGAAGATGTGTAATTGTTTTACATACTTTCATAGAATGACACTGATATCACAAAAGATAATAATAATAGTGCCATAAAAAATGTAAGCCATAAAAATTTATACTTTCATGTTGATAATACAACTTTTTAATAGAGAGTTCTCTATCTCATTCAGATTTTATGTATATTTTATTGATATATATACCTGAAATTATTCAAACTAATAGGATCTGATATAGTCAGTAGTTTTTGTTTTATAATCTAATTTTACATTCATGACATTAGTATATCATGTTATAATTATGCTTCTTTTGTATGACAAGTATCATAATTGTTTTATTAAACCTAAGTATATTTCACAAAATGGACCCCATTGGAAATAAGCTTTAGAGCTTTCATGGGCTATCCTAATAAATATCAACTTGTGGTTTTATATTACTCTTTGTGATCTGTATTCATAATTTTTAAAATATGTACGTTTATGTATATTTACCATTGTAATGTTGATATTTATTGAATAAACATTATTATTATTACAACAAGTTACCCTATATAGTCGACAGCTTGAGCTAGTTCTGGGTCTTTATTGATATCATTAGCAATACCAAATCCACCATCAGCTGCTACTATTCTTACATGCTGTAGATTATTACCATCCAATGTTTTCCTTAACAACTATAAAAGATAATAATAATGGGTGTCATTTAAAAATGCAATCTTTTAAAATACAATAAGTCTCCAAGTTTAGTTAGGAAGACTCTAAGTGCACATTTCCATGCAAGTTCAAGAGGATAATAAGCATGTTTATTTAAGATCACCTTATTAAACAAAACCTTGCTGTACATTTGTACTATTAAAGATAAGTAAAACAATCAAACCATTTTAGAGTAGGAAGCATGAAAGTTCAAAGTCAAAGTCATAGTGACCGATTTACAGTTAAACTCAAAATATCAGTGCATCAAATATCAATGCGTTGGTACAATAGTATTTTAGGTTATCAATTTAATCCATAATCTTCACATGTTGCTGCACCATACTCAACGTATACTGTTACCCAAAGGTTATCACCTAAATTTTTAACATTAAGTTGCATTCATGACTCATAATGTTAACACATCATTTCTCATTCTTCACCCTATCTTGATATAATCTTTTATTTAACCTTTCATTTCATGTGAATATAACTTCACCAGTACCTTAATGTAGTCTACATCATATGCTTGTTCATTCCAAATCTAAAATATAAAGAACCTAAATTAAAGCTTTACACTTCTGCAAATCTTCAAGGTAGCTTAAAAATAAAATTTGAAATGTTTGTCTTTTTCTTTTCAATATATCAAAGGAGAAGAGGCGATAAGGCCCTAATTTAGCCTAAAAATAAGAAGGTTATGCAAAAATGCTGATTGTCTATAGGCCACGCAATCGATAATATACAATATATATGCGTGCCGTGTGCAAAGTGTCCAACCTCCTCTGGTCCGCACACGAGAAACAAGTTTATACTTTAAGAGAAGGTTTATATTAGCCATATTAACAATCTGTAAAAATATTTAGTTGTTTCTTGTGTGCGGAGATATTTTTCTAGTCCAAAATGTATCTTAAAATTACTTAAAATCGATGTAAATTGGCGATTTTCTGAATTAGGTCAGTTTCATTTTATCCTGCAAAAACAATCATTTATAACTTCAAAAATATATTTAGTTTCTTAGTTTTGGACATCTAAAAAATGTTTTATTGGCATCTGATAACAGTATTCAAAGGTTGAGATTTCAGTAAAATTTTAGGCCAAAAACAGGCCTTATCGCCCCTAATCCTTTAGAGAAGTCATAAAAGTTGTAAAAGAAAGGGAGTAATTGTGCATGACACAAACTAACAATATAAATCTTAATATTATAAAGCAGAGGGAAAAACAATGATCTTTTTGTTGTGAAGGTAAAGTCAAGTACATCTACTTTTACATTGTAAATATTAATTTTATGTTGATTTATTTTCAATGTTTTCACTTTTCAGCAAAATAAAAAATAAGATTTAAAAACTCATATAAGACATGTTAATAAGAGGTTTTCCATCTTTTAGACTAAATCATGTGTGATTTTTCATAGAAATTTTGTAATGTTGCCCTTCATTAGATTTGACTTACAAAAAACTGACTGTTGTAAATAAGACAGATGTGTTGCAATAAACAGGAATTTTCTACTCTAAAGCATCAAGTTCGCTTAAATTTTTACTGCAAATTAGTTGTATTATGTGTCTCTTCGTATTATTGTTCTTTTTTCTTTTCATGAGAGGTTTGTTTTTCCAAAACTTGTGTCATTGATATATATGCTAAAAATATAAACTTGCAAAGATTAAATTTTATGTTAAATGTTGATTTATTTCAAGATATTTGCAAAATTTAAACCTCATAAAAGTCTTTTACAACAGAAAATATGAAATCTTATCCACTTTTGAAGAAATTTCCTATGTTTTCTCACCCAAATATATTTTTATGTATTGCTTATTACATATTCATTGACAGTATATGAGGATGTACTAACACCAATAAGATCTATAGTTAGATTGTGATATTTCTGTGCACCAAGTATCCACTTCAGGATATAGTTTGCAGGTAAGGTAATGTCCTCGTAAGGATTTCTGGACCCCTTTCCTATCCAGCCAGGCCACGCCCAGGGAAGACCATACAGAAGAATATCTGGATTTCTCTGCAATTATACATGTCATTTATAACATTTTTTTATTTACTGTTACAGTATGTGAACTTAATTGTTTCATTACTGTAGCTTCATTATCATTCATAAGGAATCAATTTTCATGGCTGAAACTTGATGAACCACCAAAATATAAAGAATTCAATAAAGTGTTTTTACTGATATATTTTTGTATCTTATATATTTTTTGGAACAAAATGTGCATACCACAAAATTAGAAATCAAACTAAATGTCTGTTTTCCTAATTTTAAATCAGGCTTTTTTTTAAACTATTTATCATAATAGTTCTTGTGATTGTTCACCTGCTTGAACTCCTGTAAACATTTTCAAACATTGACAGGACTATATTTATACCTTTTTGGCCTCTTTCATTAGCCACCACTCATACCCTCTATTGTAATTCTCTTCCCAGCTGTTATGCATATGTGATGCCTCTGTTCCTTCTGAAAAAATAAATCCAAATAATATATGTATATATCACTTATTCTCTAACCACTGTTATATATTATCACCATAATTATAACTTTGTTAACTGTTTTGTGAGCTTTGAGGCATACACTTAGTCCACATCACATTATTTTCTATTTGTAGAAGTAGAGCATTAAAAAAGACTTATAATAACAATACTTAATGGTAAATCACTTTGATGGAGAATTTCATTTCTTTTCTTATTGTCAAAGAGAAAATGCATCTGCTGATCTCTTTAACTACTTTGAATTAATAATCTTCATCTTGAAACACTGCCTTAATCTTATAGTAAATACACATTCATTGTATCTAAAAAAATCTAAATATGTTGAAAGCATCATGACCATCTTAATTAATTATAAAGAAAAGAAATAAAGTATGTTGCACTGTGGCTTGTGTATAAATAAAAAATAATTTTATTATGCGAGCGTAGCGAGCTCTTTATTGTAGAAAGTATGCCAAATTGCACGAGACTCAAAATACTATGGAAGAAAAATCGTTCTGTCACCGGAAACATTCGATTTTCGGAAGTTTTCGAAAATGTCTGCGCGTGCTGAAAAATTGCAGGAAATAGTAATACATCGTCCCAAATTATCTCGTCCCAGGCATTATTCGAAATTATCAATTGAATAGATTATATTTTTGTATCTACGAAAGCTTTTAAGGCAATGTCTTTCTCATATTAATATATTTTATTATAATAATTAATTATACCTGTACTTTGCGCATCTCCTCCTATTTCTACTTTCAAGAGATGCAAACTGGCACCAAAATTTGGCTAAAAAAGAAATAATCTTTCTTTATTTTACAGATGCTCTAAAGGATATCATTGCGTAACAAAATATATGACTGGTTTGAATCCTAAACTATAGTCCTAAATTCCATAAGCTAAGGACTGTAAATTAACATTTATATGTGGACATAAAGGTCTTTTATTTCTATTTTGTAGGATTGAGAAATAGAGTGTTGGACTATAAAAGTATGTTTATCATATTATGCTTCTTTTATTTACATGGTTAACATAGTAAATGAATTAACTGTCTTATTTAAATTAAATAAAGAGCTTTCCTGACATATTTTTATTGTCTCGTAAAGTTTTGTGTAGCAATTCCAAATTTTTAACCATCCTATTAACGTTATGTGGGTTTTTCTTCAATTTTCCCCAGGCACTATCTATAAATAATGTATCTTGCATGATGATTTTTAACTTTTGTTTGTTTTTATTGTTGATGTATCTGTTTTATATATTCGGTTAAAAGCTCCTTAGAGCTTGTGTTGTATTGTTTTTATCATGCCGAATCAAAATAAAGTTTTACTTACTTACTTACTTAGCTGGTTTATATACTACCATAATATGACACTCTTTAGTAATTTACCTTGAATAAATAATCTAAAATTTGATTTCTTTGTTGTTCTGGATAATTCTGCAAAAGCACTGATGTTGCCTATAAGACAAAATAAAACAGTCAAACATTATTGTTAAAACAATGTCAGTCTTTTAATGTATCATGAATAATAAGCATCTAAAACCTCCTTAAAATTATCATGTTATTTCACATATTTGAAAAAAACAGTAGATTATAGGTTAAAACATATGTTTGAAAAAAAAATAATTGATCTTTCACATGTGAATAGAATTTTGTTCTCCTAGATATTTACCATGTTACATGTAGCATAATATATTGCTTAAGATTTGTTGTGACTTTGTGTATCCTAGGAAATATTATATTGTGACACTGCAAATCTGTGGAAATGCTTCTCTGTGACTTTGAACAATTGAATTTATGATGTCCTTAAAAAACAACCCTGTGCATCCCATTGGAGAATTCATCAAACTAAGATGCAGTTTTAATTAGCAATTTCCAGTTGTGAAGACCAGTATGAAATGTGAAAACACTTTTTTACTGCAGATTTCAAGTAACGGGGTACACATAAAAGCAGGAAAACAAGTCAGTTGGATTGAAAAGTTGGGAGATTCGACTCACGCATCTAGTCGGCAATATGGAGGAAAATTTCCTTGATCTTTTATTTTTTTCCTTTAATCTTTGAATTTTTTGTCGAATCTCACATGCAGCTCATAAAAACTTGACAGCCCTGGTACCTGATGGAACACTATAGGTTTGTCAGCTGATAATGTAAGGCATATTGAGTATGGGTTTTGCTATACCCTTTGTGCCAAAAGGTAATTAATGATCAGCAAGAGCATATTATACCTCCTAGGATAAACTGATACACCCAAGATCATTTTTCCAAGGTAAGAAAATTAAACCAAATATGGATTACCTAGCTCTATTCTGTATGGTTTAATAATCTAACTCAATAAATAAAAGTTGACTTTTCCAACCTTGAGTTTGGACAAGTCATTAATCAGGATGTATAATTCTTGTTCTGCCATTAAGCAGGTTCTGTACAAAAGCCGAAAAAGCTAGGTACAATGTAGATCTATTGAGCTATTAACAAAATGGGTAATGATCGACTCTTAACAACTCACAACTAGCTCTCTAAACCCAGTGAGTTTTTTAGTTGGGTGTTAAATTTAACTGGAGAGCATGATCCACACCACTGTCACCGAGGGTCGAACCTGGATCTCCCTGGTGACAAGCCAGCTCGTTACCAAATGAGCTAAAGATTTAAACCTTTTAGCCGAGTCAATAACACTTCATGGCATTAAGTTGCCAATATACAATGAATTAGATCAAATATATATATAATTCTTTGTTGTTATCATGTTTTGTCAATTATTAAAAAGGCACAGGATACGGTTACGGCAAATTTGGGCAAAACCGTAACAATAAGAAATTCTTATTGTTACGGCAAAGACGAAAATCGGGAACGGTTGACGGGATGGAGACCGAATCTTTTACGACCGTAACAATAAGAATTTTCTTATTGTTACGGCACTTATTATTACGGCAAATAGATATAGGTCCATATAGTGACGATGTGAAATAAAAAGTGGCATTTTTTAAAATTAATTTATGCAATCCTGAGACAATAATTAAATTTTCAGACATTTCATATGTTTAATAGGATGATTCGATTCTCTTCGATATGATTTTCTCAGTGCAATCCACTGTGCAATCCAAGCGGGCAAAACATTCTAATAATCTAAATTTTACTCAAAGTTATTTTTATAACTTATTGCACATGCGACACAACCCATGCAATAAGTGGTTTTCGGGATTTGCATTTCTGGTGAAACCATTCATTCTAGGCATCCTTCAGAGACGGTGGTAACGATTTTATGATCACAAATCAGAACAAGCTGTACGTCAACATTTATTTTGAGTTTAAAAGCTTGGTCAATGATTTAAGTTTGTCCCCAAAACAAAACAAAAAATTATCTGGTCCGTCCATTGTTTACCATTAAAAGTGTTAGATAATTCTTAAGAACATAGGAGTGTATACAGAACAGATCAAGTTCGCTTTATCCGGAACACTCACTATGACAAAAAGTTTTATTCAACAAAGAGAAGAGCCCGGTGAATGTTTTCCAATACCAATTAACTTCCGATTAGCTAAATTTATTATTTTATTGTTAATTAATTTAATTTTATATCATTATTGATAGCGAAAGAAGTTAACTATAAAGTATCTTATATTTGGTAAATCTCTTATGCCAATTATATCGTCTATGCCGTAAGAATAAGTGCCGTAACAATAAGAAAATTCTTATTGTTACGGTCTTAAATGATTTGGTGTCCGCCCCGTCATCCGTTCCCGATTTTCGTCTTTGCCGTAACAATAAGAATGTCTTATTGTTACGGTTTTGCCGTAATCGTATCCTGTGCCTATTAAAAATATCATATATAAGTAAATTGGGGCAAAAAATATAAAATTACTCCTCCTCCACTTAATCCACCGATGCCATCAAACCGCCTGCCAAATCCTGGGGTGTCGTCTATAGTATAAACAGAATCTGTCTTGCTGACAATTATCTGTTGCAGAAAAAGACACAAAAGAATAGAAAGGAATTTCATGTTGTTTTGTGCAAATTGGTCACATGATTTTACCGGAAGCGTAAAAAATACACTTTACTGGTTTACAGTAAATATTCCCATTTCAATGCCATTCGAGAGAAAAGTACAAGTACACATGATTTTTATTAAGCAAATTGAATTATGCTATTGATACGTTGTCATTCCTTCCATTGAAAAATGTCAATTTTAAATTTCAAGGCTGAAGATCTTTGCCTTCTAATTAAGGGGGTACTTGCACCAAACACCAAAAATTTCCTGTCAATAGATTTTCTTTAAAATTTGTAAATAGACACATCAAGAGATACACTTTGAAAATCCAATTCGAAAAAGGCATGCTTCTGAGCTAGTTTTCGAGATAACTGGTTCTGAAGGTTGGCTTTTTTACATTGAAATGTTAAAGAAAGTACATAATTTTAGAGGAAAATTCTGATTTTTGAAAAATCTGATCAATAGAATTTTGTAATTTTTTGATATTATATTGGGCTGTTATATTGCTTTAAAATGATATGAAGAAATGGGGGTGTTTCTGAGTTAGTTTTTCAAATAAATACAAAAATATGTCAAAAAGTGGTCAAAATAAACAAATTTAGACATAAATTATCTCCCTTTGTCAAAATGCAGAAAAATGAGAATCCGTTAGGTTTGAATAATATTTTATAAAATGAAACTAACATAATAAGGAAAAAATAGTTTTAATGCTTTTAATATCAAAACAAAGTTAAGAATATATCATTTTAATATTTTTTTAATGGAATTTCAAAATCTTGAACACCTATATTATTAAGTTAAATGGCAAGTTTAAATTAATTTTTGGCTAGTCATGTGATCACCTGCATGTTCCCCCTTAAATACCAATAAGTGTCTCTGACTAATGTCCAGGAGCCTCATGTTTCATCATTCATGTGCTTACACACAAAGCAAGAAGAAAATTATTATTGCAAATGTTTTTATATTTGCAGTACATATCTGTTAATCCAAATAATTATCATGATTATGTTGTCTTGGAATCTTTTTATATTTATGGGCCGACCATGTACATGTATGTGCACAGGGGCTTGTGTACAGTTGTAACAGGAGAGTCGGATGTGCCACACCATGTGTGCGACATCGTCCCCTTTTGTCCGGCGAACTGTCGTGTACGGTTCGTCCACAGGGATTGAGCTTAGGCAGAAGGCAATACTCCATAGATGTTCAGATACTTTATTATCAGATACATAAAGATTACAAATTGTATTTGTTAATACAACAATGAAGCCAAAAACAATTTAAATTCAAAGAATGCCAATCCACTCGATAACTTTCAAGTCTGACACCCGTTGAAGGCCAAAATATCGGGACAAATTAGTCATCCCATGGTTCAATTCGAGCCCAGTACAAATTACAAATTTAACATTTCAATATTTTACAAGTAGATTTCTCCATGGTACATGTATGTAAGTTCCAAAAATACAGCAAAGTTCATCACAATGCACTAACTTCACAGCTTGTAACTATTCTCAAATCAAAGAAATATAATGTTCAAATGTCTTTACAATCATTCTTAGAAGTCATATTCCACTGAAACATTGATACATCACAAAAGTCTCTGATTCAAGGGAGATCATCAGTAAGATTATTTTGACTCTGTTACACAGTAAAAAAATAAAAATCCCCCTATCTGAAAGGATATATAGGGGGATTTTTATTTTTTTTTACTGTACACAACCCCCTGTGGTATGTGGATCGGCCATATAGTTTTACCCAGGTTGTCCTTCCGTCCTAATGTCCATCTGTCCGTAACACTTTGGTTAAGGTCCATTACACTGGTACTAGATGTTGGAGGTCAATAATATTTAACCACTATTTGATGGGTCTTGGCAGGGTAGGGCTACCCACCCACTAGAATCTAGGTCACCATGACCTATATTTTATGCATGAATGACTTTGGTTAATTTCTTGGTTATGGTCTATAACATGGATACTGCATGTTGAGGGTCAATGATATTTCAACACCAGATGTGTCTTGGGTAAGGTAACACCACCCACTAGAAATTAGGTCACTGAAACCTTTATTTTACGCATGAATGACTTTGGTTAAGTTCATAGTTAAGGTCCATATATCAAATACTACATGTTAAGGGTCCAAGATTGATTAATCAGTGCCTGAAATGGGTTTACCAATCTACTGGCCCAAACCATATTTTATGCAAAGTTTCCTTATTAGTTCAATATAATTTTTTCAAAAGTATCACTCTCCCAATTCAAAATCTATTGGCCATTGGCCAGTGGGCTAGTGCCTTTTTCAATGACATTTCAAGAATGGGAGGGCCATCCTGTGGCTCATAGACACATTTTCTAGTATTTTTTTATGTTTGGCCTCCAACAACTAAAAAAGTCCAAATGCCAAAAACCCCAGAAAGACATCATGATAATTATATATCTGGACTTCATACATTTAATTGACATATCTGTTCTTTTGTTTCAGACTAGCATGTCATTACTGCAGGTGTTTATTTACGGAATTTGTGACATCATTCTTCGAGACCTGATTTAATAACCTCCAAAATAAATTTTAAAACTAAAGATGGCTTGCTTTCAAAGGGTTTCCAACAAAAGTCTGATGTTCGCAAAAACATTACTCAAGCCTTCACAGCTTAAGTTACCAGTGAGATGGCAAAGTACTTCAGGGAGACACCATCCCAAAACAGGTTTAACTTCCTTGATTATCAAACTATCTGGTGGATGTGTTCTTTGTGGCTGTGGACTTGCAGCATATATTTGGAACAAATATGATAGACTTGCCTTGTCAGACAAGTTTTGTGTGAAGGCTCTTGCAGAGGATAAACCTACTCCATCTCCATATAACTTTTTGGCTGACATTGTTGAGAAGTCACAGCCTGCACTTGTATTCATCGAAGTGTCCTTGAGGTTTGTCATTTGATTTCTTATTGCTATGATGTACATGTATTCATTAAGTTCACATACATGTATATAAAAATAAAATGTTTCCCATCTTGTTTCATTAATATGCAGTGCGGCAGCTTATGAGTAACTACATGTATATACATGTACTAATAAATTCTGGATTTACAATCAGTGGACATGATGTTGAAAGTAATTTTTTCCATAAAACAAATCTGAGATTACAAAATTATTTGTAGGGTACCAAATTTGGTGGTTGACAGACGATCACACAAATATAACACAAAAGTTTTTATTAAATTCATACTGTCCTGCAAAATGTGCAAACCACAAAATTTCAGATAAAAGAGAATGACTGATAGAAAACTGGAAAGTTAAACCCTTTTGAATCCTCTTTATACTAATGTTTTGAAATTATGTGCTTGATAAAAATGAATTGAATTCCCTTTAATACATGTATATTGGTAATGATCTGTTGAACAAGTTTGATTAAAAGTAAATAATACAGAAACAACAACATACAAAAAACTATTATTTAAAAAAAAATGCAATGAAAAATAGTAACTTTTGATGTATACACATATTTGGCTTCTATGTATGTGCAATTTATAAGATTTAAATAATTATACAAGTTTTATATTTTATATTTTCAGGCATCCTCAGTTCAATGCTATAGCTAAATCAGCTGGTTCAGGGTTTATAGTGAGAGAAGATGGATTGATTCTCACAAATGCCCATGTGGTTAGTCAGAAAACTGAAGTGAATGTCAAGTTACAGGACGGCAGAGTGTTAAAGGGACAGGTTCAAGCTGTGGACCCTGTCACTGATCTGGCTACAGTCAAAATTAATGCAGTATGTATCAATATCATTAATGTATGATACTAAAAAGCTGAACAGAAAAAGTGTTACAAGTCAGCTTATGACAGATTTGTGTTTATATATTAGGCTGTGCAGCAGCAGAGGTACCAATGGGGTATCTGAATGTCAAAAGTCCGAAAGGGCAGAGACAAAACCAGTTAACACCAACAAGAACGGGACAAAAAAAGACAACATGTAAAACACAAAATAACTGAATATCAATCAACAACGCAAACTCAAGTTGAAACAAGAGTGAACTCAGGTGCTCCGGAAGAGTAAGCAGTTCCTGCTTGCTATAGCACACCCGTGGTGTTGCCAACGGTCAATTCAGCATGTCAAATCCGGTAAAGGAAGACGAAAACAAAAATCTATGACAAAGAGTTATAAAAATGTTGAATTGAAAGTGTCTTGGTATTTCATCCCTCAACTTGATCAAGTTATATATCTATATAGTATTTGCAGAAGACAACCTTGATCAACATTGAATTTGGTTTAAAACCGTAGTTTTTGCGATTACACAATTTTGTATCAGTGCCTCTTAAATAACTAATTTATTTTAACAAAACACATGTTAGTCACCTTTTAAAATTATTGCCTTCACAATTTTAATTCTTTACTGAAATAGTAAAATACATGTTTTGTTAAAGTTCATGCAAGAATTGTACATAACAAGTGATGCACTATTTATGAAGATATATAAAATTTTGTCAATTTTTCAAATGAAGGTTTTCAATTTTTTTATCCCTACTAAATCACAAAGCAAAAAAAACCCCCAATGATTGCATTTGAAAAACAATGTATATAAATTTTGATCTTTAATTAGAACTTTGTAATATTGCAGACAAACCTACCAACATTGAAGCTTGGAAAATCTTCAGCCTCCAGACCTGGGGAGTTTGTGATTGCGATGGGTAGTCCATTAACTCTGAGTAACTCTGTGACTCACGGCATTATCAGCAGTGTACACAGAGGAAGTGAGGAGCTAGGAATGCACAACAGGGACATGGAATATATACAAACTGATGCTGCTATAACTGTAGGTAAAAACTTACAAATTACAAATTCAATTTTGAATGTGTTTTAGGAAAAAAATACCCAACAGATAGTTACGATTTTCAATCGGAATAATAAATTTGATTTATCTAACTTGAAACAATAGTTAAGCTTTAGAACAATATAGAAAAATAGAACAATTTATTAATCAAGAAACCCCATATTGGGCATATGCAATTACAACAGTAGACTAGAAAAACAAAGGTAGAGAAAAAAGAAAACAGAGACAAAAAACAACACATATTTTAACACAATACATTTTACATCTGGCTAGAGAGAGAGATAACTCTAATATAACTTGAAAAAAACAACATGTTAAAGAATAAAATACTGTTTTAGATTTATTTTTTTCACACATGTGGTCCTAACTGTACCATATCTGTTTAATGAGCCTTAAGTGTGAGATTTTATGGTTTAAGTTGAAGTTAAGATTATATGGTTATATAATAAGGCTTTTGTTCTGTGACAACTTTTTATGAATCTTTATATGCATGTATTAATATATTTATGAATATAAAGGAAAAAAAAAACATTACCTTCTCATCTTAAGAATTTAAGTTAAATAGTTGTTAATATTTGTATTTTTCAGAAAGGAAATTCTGGAGGCCCTCTAGTCAACATGGTGAGTTAACTAATTACCGTACTTATAACTACTGCGGAAGTATTTTTGTGGTTTTTTGTTGTGGATAAGGAAAACCACAAAATTTGATGCCTATGAATAAAATATTTTACATTTATTTCTATTATAAATTCTTTGAAACCATCAATTTATGAATCAGTGAAAATGGATACCGTATAATTTGTTTTTTCCGCGGGTATCTAATTTTCACTTTTTTCGCAATAGTTTGCAACCTGCGAAAATAAAATAAAATTATGTAGAAAGTATATGTACAGTATATACTCTTTTATTGGAAATTGCTAAAATTGAATTCTGCGAAAAAAAAGATATTCCATTTTTTTAGAAATTCGTGAAATTTATCTCCTGCGAAAAAAACAACTTATACGGTATTATTCTGTGACATTTGATGCTCATGAAATTAAGTACTTTAAGAAGGTAATGAGATGTTGTATAAGTGTATGCAATATAACCTACGTAAATCAGTTGAAATTTCAAATTCAAAAATTTAAACATATATAATAAGTCCAAGTAAATAAAAGTAATAGCAAAGCTACGAAACTTGGAATATCAATCTCAAATGTCCAAGGGAAAAGACAAAACAAGGAAGAAATACCATAGAAATTTAAGATCGCAATGGTCCTAACTTGGTATAGGCATTTCAACAGAAATGGTGGGTGAAAGTTAAACCAGGTTTATTTTGCCAAACCTCCCCCTTCCATTCCCATCTTAGGGTTGCAACATAAAATGTATTTTACTGGCAAAACTAATTACTAAGCATTGTTTAATCTTAAAGATGGTAATGTTATTTGTTGTTATATCTGGGATAGCTTTTCATTTGTAGAATGGTGAAGTTATTGGTATCAACACTATGGTTGTAATATCTGGGATAGCTTTTGCCATACCTTCTGATAAAGCTGCAGAATTCTTACAGAAAGCTGAAAAGTTAGAAAATAGAGGTACATGTATATGTTTACTTATTAATCAAGTATTAATCTCCATGTAACAAAAAATAAGGACAAATTTTCCAGTTGGACACAAGTAAAGAATTCTACTGCCCAGTGGCAGATCCAGAAATTTGAAAAGGGGGAGGGAAGCTCTGGTCATGTGTTTCAATGATTTCTTTACAATAGAATTATTTATCTAATAGGTAAATGAAACTTTGTATGTCTTTGCATCAGGGTTAAACCATTACTGGTCCATGCTCAACCTTACCTGGACCTCAGATATTCAGTTGAATGACTTTCATAGTTTTTGGCTAGATTTCAACTCAGAGCAAGGACATTAGAAATGCCAGGCATTGGTCTGTCACACTTTTCCTTTTACAGATTTCTCAGCAATTTTCAATTGTAGGTTTTCAATATTTGATATGCAGCTTCCCATATGTTTGGATGTGTTTTCAGTTCTGTTGCTCATCTTACTTCCTATTTAACATGCTGGTAGACCAGAATATATAAGTATTAACTATTCTTGTTAAGCAAAATATGAAACAATAGCTGTATATAAAAACAATCAAATTAATTGGTAATTCTATTAATAATATAGATTGATATTTTTCTTACAGCCTGTTTTTCTTGTATTTTTATATTCAACTTAATAACTTTTTTTCATAGCAAAAAACAGAAAAGCTTCATGGTTTAACTCTGGAACTAAAGATAACAAGATGAAGTTTATAGGAATCACCATGTTTTCCCTAAACCCAGAAAGCATCTCTGAGTTACAGACGAGGATTCCAAACTTTCCGAAGTCTATAACCTCTGGTGTTATGGTACCATCTGTAATCTATGGATCTCCTGCTCATAGGTACAAAATTAAGTAGTAGTCCACCTAAGAATCATGCAAAATTGAAGAAAAGTGATTCATCAATAAAAAGGCTACAGTGGTTTATTTTTAAAGAAAGATAGTTCAAAGTTTATAAAATAAGAAATAAAAAACAATTTGATCATAACTGCCTGGTCCTGGGAGAAAACTTGCCATTTTGTTACAATGGTTTCTATTGAAATTATTGACAATTTTAAGAGATAACTCCCTTTCTTACATTTTTCCAATGCATTCTATATTTTTTTGTAATCGTGTTTTGGGGTTGGACTTCTAAATAACAACCAACACAAGGGTTCTAAGTAGATCGATGATTTAATTTCATCAAACAAATCACAGTGAAGAAAATACCCTGTAATAACAAAACACTCAATAAGTACAAGGTATAACATATAGCAAAGTTTAAAACGATTTAGTTCAACATATAGAAAATATATCAGTATTTTCCTTGTAAGTATAAAATATTTAATTGTGTCTAGTTTACATTTATACCCCATTTTGAATGTTATTTCAAAATGAATATTCTGAATAATAAACTATAAGATATGTATGCAATAACGGAATAATGCACATCTACTATATCACAAAGGATAATCTGTGATAATATTAAACGTTTGAAAAGTAATTATAAAACATATAACATTCTTAAATAGATGCACTTAACAATAAGGATACCTCACAAGTAATTGCAAAGGCTGACTTCACTGTTACAAGTGACACCAATCAATCAATCAGTACATCATATAAAGTACACCTGTAGTAAGAATATTTATACTCATAAATATTCAGGTATAAAAATAGTTATTGCCCTTTATTTATAAAATGATCCAAAATTAATTGAACTGATAGTTTTAAATTGGTTTACAGTTTCACACTTTAAATCAAATTATTAAATCAGTCTCTATGAACACTTGATTGAACTATTTAAAAGATTTAAATTAGTTTTATGCAAAACTCAACATTTCTATGCAGCTTAACATTTAAATCTAATTTATCTGCAAGTTATATTAAATTTATGAAATTTATATCACATACAGATCACTCATTCCCAACTCTCAAAATCAATCACCAAACCATACCAATTTACCACTTTCATAAATAACATTCATTCTGGAAGTTATTGAGTTTCAATATTAAATAAAGGATATTGTTAATATGAAACAAACCTCAAAAGGAAGAATATATAGGTCCAAATAAGTAACAAGAGGCTCCCAGGAGCCTGAATCGCTCACCTGGTCTTGATGTTGACCCTGTACTTTTGTAGAGCTAAATGAGCTGAACATTTAAGCAAGCAACAGCTTTTCTCTACCTGCAATAGTTTTTATTCTATAGGAAAAAAACACCATTTTTCACCTATAAGGGGCCATAACCCCTATAAGGAGTCATCTGACAACTTCGACCCTATGGAGACTTTTGTAGAGCTAAATGAGCTGATCATTTAAGCAAGCAACAGCTTTTCTCTATCTGCAATAGTTTTCATTCTGTAGCCAAAAACATGAAAAATTGCTTTTTTCAGAGGCCGTAACCCCTATAAGGGGTCACCTGACAACTTCGACCCTATGGAGAATTTTGTAGAGCTAAATGAGCTGAACATTTAAGCAAGCAACAGCTAATCTCTATCTGCAATAGTTTTCATTCTGTAGGTCAAAAACATGAAAAAATTGCTATTTTTCAAGGGCCGTAACCCCTATAAGGGGTCATCTGACAACTTCGACCCTATGGAGAATTTTGTAAAGCTAAATGAGCTGAACATTTAAGCAAGCAACAGCTAATCTCTATCTGCAATAGTTTTCATTCTGTAGGCCAAAAACATGAAAAATCGCTATTTTTCAGGGGCCGTAACCCCTATAAGGAGTCATCTGACAACTTCGACCCAATGGAAAATTTTGTAGAGCTAAATGAGCTGAACATTTAAGTAAGCAACAGCTAATCTTTATCTGCAATAGTTTTCATTCTGTAGGACAAAAACATGAAAAATCGCTATTTTTCAGAGGCCGTAACCCCTATAAGGGGTCATCTGACAACTTCGACCCTATGGAGAATATTGTAGAGCTAAATGAGCTGAACATTTAAGTAAGCAACAGCTTATCTCTATCTGCAATAGTTTTCATTCTGTAGGCCAAAAACATGAAAAATGGCTATTTTTCACCTTTAAGGGGCCGTAACCCCTATAAGGGGTCATCTGACAACTTCGACCCTATAGAGACTTTTGTAAAGTTAAATGAGCTGAACATTTAAGCAAGCAAAAGCTAATCTCTATCTGCATTAGTTTTCATTCTGTAGGCCAAAAACATGAAAAAATGCTATTTTTCACCTTCAAGGGGCCGTAACCCCTATAAGGGGTCATCTGACAACTTTGACCAAATGGAGACTTTTGTAGAGCTTTTGATGCTGAATCAGTAGCGTGGCCTCAGATTTCCTCTATCTCTTATACTTTTTGATTTATAAGCCAAAAACAGTAGTCTGACCCCCCTAGTCTATTTTTAGTAACGGCGGCCATGTTTTTTAACGGATCAAAAATCAAAACACAAGTTTGGTGCAGGACACCCTAAGGATCATTCATACCAAGTTTCATTAAAGTCTGTTTGGTAGTTTCAGAGGAGAAGATTTTTGAAAAATTGTTAACAGACGACGACGACGACAGACGACAGACGACGACGACGACGACGGACGCCAAGTGATGGTAATAGCTCACATGGACCTTCGGTCCAGGTGAGCTAAAAATCCAGACAAATATAAACTATGAAAATATGGCTGCTTCCAAAGACAGAGATATAAGGTGAATGCCCTTAACAAATACTTCCCGCCAAAGAGATCACATGAACCAATGGGAAATAAGTAAATGCAACTATGGGTAATAGCAGACTGCAAAATATATCCCAAGGCAAATATACCATGTACATAAGGTAAAATATCAAAATAATATCAAATATCAGAAAATGACAAATACTGCAAGTCAAGAACACAAATGATAAAAATATAAAATGCAGCATTACCATATTTTTTTCTCTCAGGACCAGGGCTAGTTTGATCAAAGCAGGTTGCTAGTAGGAGTAACACATCAAAAAATAAATTGGTGTAGGCTTTCCACCCATGAATAGCTCTTTGCATGATTCTTATAAAAAGTGGTACTTAACTACAATAGCTGGTGTCAATAAAACAAAGAACTTCCTGATGCTAGTACATATAAATATTTCCAGAAGTAACCAGTCTTACCATGTATTTGAATAAAAACATTAATCGAGGGGCTAGTGGAAAAAGGTGATATAATTATATGAAAATGTGAAACACATAGCACCTTTTTCCACTAACCCCTCGATTAGAAGGTTGAAAAATCCAAAAATATCTTGAAAAGGACTTATATTTTAAATATTTAAAAAGAAAAGCAATTCCAGGAGTTTATTTGACCATGTACAGTTCAAGAAAGATAACTGGTGTTTTAAACAATTTTGAATTTTAAAATAAGGAAAATTTCTTTAAAAAACTTAAATCATGTCGAATGAATAAGACCAATCCATATCAGACCAGCATAGCAGCACAGAAAGTAAGGAAGTTAAACATGATTCCAATAATTCTTATTTTTGGATAATTTGACCTGAAAAGGAGATGTGCACACCTTCTGTATGCTTGTAATCAACGTGAAGAATTTCAGAGGTTTGAAAGATACCCTCCCTTTATAAATCATTGTGTATTTCTGTCTTCCTGTCTGTCCACAGATTTTATAAGTGCAACTCCTCCTGAACCCTTCAATAGATTTGGATGAAGTTTATATTAAGGGTACATTGTATGTTAATATGCATAAAGAAATTTAATTGTTCTTGGAAATTATTAAGGGGAAATAAATTGACTTAGTTTTAACTTAATAAATATCATTTATTTTCTCTTTTTCAGAGGTGGGTTACAGCCAGGTGATATTATTGTCAGAATTAACGATCGTGATATTGGATCTTCCAACGATGTGCTAGAAGCAGTCAAATCTAATGAAACATTGACCATAGATGTATATAGACAGAACAAAAAACTAGTGTTCTCAGTTGTACCAGAGCCAGTAGAATAGATAATAAATTTTATCTTAAATTAGAAATCTTATTTTACATGGCTTTCCAACTAGTGTTTTCAGTTGAACCAGAACCAATAGGTGCTAAAGACAAAAATTAAAAATTTTGGATCATATTATTTACTTTACTAATTTACTAGTCTCCCAAAAAAATTTACAAACCAAGCAATTGTTTCAAAATAATTTGTTTACAGCATGGAGCTTTGTTTAAAAGTTGAAAAAAGAAAATCTAAGATTGGTCAATTAAAAAGTTTACTTTTTGTCTTGCCTGCGAAGCAGAGCAGGACATAGGTGTTACTTTACCGGCGGCGGCAGCGGTGACGGCGAAGTTAACATTTTGGAAAAGTTTTATGAGCACCTCCATATCTCAACAACTATAAGTCCTAGGTTGATGAAACTTTATATGCATATATGCCCCGGTAGTAGCTTAGCACAGTTGCATCCCCATCTTTTGACCTTGACCTTGATTTTCTGGTTGAGTGACTTTGACAATTTTCAATACATATAACTTGGTATGCAAATGCCTCAGTAGTAGCTTAGTACAGCTGCATCCCAATCTTTTGAAAGAAGTAAAGGTGTACCAAAGGGGTAATCAGTATCATAAAACCGTAAAGACAAAGACAAAACCAGCAGACAAAAAATCATCACAATAAAACAAACCACATAATAACATAAAACACACACACATAACAACAAAACCGAATTCAGCAACGCAAACTCAAGTCGAAACGAGAGTGAACTCAGGTGCTCCGGAAGAGTAAGCAGTTCCTGCATGCTATAGCACACCCGTCACGTTGCCAAAGATCGATTTAGTGTTGGTCAAATCCGGAAAGGATGACATTACAAAACTCTATGTCAAACCAACATCTGTGCTCATCTGAGAAATAGAATTCCCGTATTTGTATACAAGCACATGATGTCGTCCGTAAAATTTCTTGAGTGATGACAACAACCTGGGAGCAACGTACCCCTGTGTTAACAATTTGCTTGTCAGCCGTGTAGCTCTATTAAGGAAGTCGTTGTACTCCCATCATGCTTTGGAATAACGAATCAATTGTGATATGTAAACTCCATATGTTGGAGAGGACGGAATGTTGCTACACAGAAAGGGAAAGTTAACTTTTAGAAAGTTGACATCATCACGTTTGTCATAGAGCCTTGAACAAAGCCTTCCTTGTGTGTCAATTTCGAGAAATAGATCCAAATATGAAGGGGACCTCCTAGAATCTGTAGTGTCCTTTATCTCAAGTTCCTTCGGATATATGAGATGTAAATAGTCACCAAATCGAGAATTGTTTAGTGAAAGGACATGGTCAATATAACGAAATGTGAGATTGAAGGATAAAGCAAGTTTGCGGTCCTTTTTGTCTAGAAGTGATTGTAAGAAGTCTGCTTCATATGAATGAAGAAACAAATCGGCAAGCAATGGTGCACAATTTGTGCCCATTGGGATACCTATTGTTTGCTGAAAAACACGTCCACCAAACTGTACAAATATGTTGTCGATTAGAAAGTTGAGCATTTCTATTATTTGATCGTCTGTAAATTTGTTTTTCTTGCTAGACTCTTGGATGACAAAGTAAGTCTTTTTATAACCGACTACCAAATACTTGTACCTGCGTTTTCCCTTCTTTTTGATAAAGCTACGTTTAATCAGCTGTGCCAAATAAGATTTTAATTGTGAATGTGGAATTGAAGTATATATTGTAGAGAAATCAAACGTTTTAATGCTATTACATGATGAAAATGACTTAGAATTGAGATTTTTCATCAGTTCTTTAGAATTTTTGAGAATCCACATTTGATTGACGCCATTTTTAGAGTAACAATAATCGAAATATTTTTGAAGGCTTGATTTTATTGCCATCAATATTGATGTTAACCTTGATTTTCTGTTTGAGTGACTTTGACAATTTTCAATACATATAATAGCAATGAAAAAGTTTTGTGAGCACCTCAATATCTCAAGAACTATAGGTCCTAGGTTGATGAAACTTGATATGCATAGGCCCCAGTGGTAGCTTATCACAGTTGCATCCCCTATCTTTTGACCTTGATTTTCCGGTTGAGTGACTTTGACAATTTTCAATACATGTAATAGCAATGTGTTAAGGTTTTGCAAACACCTTCATATCTAAAGTATGATTGGTCCTAGGTTGATGAAACTTGGTATCCATATGCCCTAGTAATAGCTTAGCACAGTTGCATCCCCATCTTTTGACCTCGACCTTGATTTTCTGGTTGAGTGACTTTGATTATTTTTTTATTGCACAAATGAGCAATGTTTAAATTCTATAACCATCTTTTGATCTCAGAAACTGAAAATCCATGTAAATTCAAAAATATAGTGGAAGTAAGAAAGAATAATTGTTTCTGATGGTGCCGGCAGGCGAGACATACTTTAGTGTTAACTCTTGTTGAAAAAAATTGACCAGTATTTGAGAAAATAAAGCAGTTGTCCCTGTTTTATGATAAAACATTTGGATAAGCATCAAAATACAAATACCAAAACGGATATACAAGTAATACTGTGAGGCAAGCTCACAAAAGGATACCCCCTGCTTCATGCTGGACTATGTACTGCCAAAAAAACCTCAAGTCCAATTATCTCCCCTCAATGATATCCTAGATTCTTCATGCCCATCTACATGTGATGTACTTTCTTCATGTAAAGTTTCCTTAAAATCCGTCAAGGGAGTAAGGAGGAGTTTTCACAGTTTCTTGATCAGTTGCACATCCCACAAACAAAGTTTAGCGGGTATATAGGAATAACCCTGTCTGTCTGTCCATATACCTCGTAAGTGCTACTATACTGCTCAATGGATTTAGATGAAACGTTACATGTGTACAAAGCAACTTGAAATTTCATTTGTGACATCAATATGACGCCCTTTATTGCAAGTACAATGTACTAATTTTAGGAATGTTTCATATCTATTTCTTGTTTGCAGACTTTTGCAGTCCATAAATGCCAGAAAACTGCCATTTATTACTCTATTTTATTCACAAGGTTGGGCGGAGCTTAAATTTCTCAGTCTTTTTCGTAAGATTTAATCGAAGAATCCCGAAATAATTGACCCGTGACCAACCTGGTCAATAAAATAGAGTAATAATATACATGTACATGTGAAAGGTAGTTATATTATTGCTGGACTTATTGAACAAGAAGTGGGTGAGCAACAGATCTGAAATAAAATCCCATGATATGGGGACCCCATGTTCATACTGCATACCAAATATCAAGAAACTGTGATAAGTATTAACTAGTTGATGACAAAATTGTAACATATTTTTTTACTGCATCCCTGCCCACCATTCATTGATTTTTTTTCCACGTGTGAAATCTGGCTTGGCAAAAATTGTGACCTTAACCTTTGTTTTTCTTGCCCAAATTTTTTTCTTTATCCAACAAGCTAAAATCAGTGCAAGTTTCATCAAATTCTATGAAGTGTACTGTACAATGCTTGGATCAATCCTTGTAAAAAGACCACCAGTATATGACACTGCATTCAAGAAAAAAAGAGTAATTTTCATGGTTTTTGTGGGTGGTCTTGACCCATGAAAATCAATACCCCACAAAAAGCAAATTTAACATTGATCTGTATGTTGCAGACTTCAGAACCACTAATTCAAGAATCAACGAACTAATCATCTTTCATCAAACCAAGAAAATTGATACCCACCAAAACAAATGACTCTACAGTAGATAAAAAAAGAGGCTCCCAGGAGCCTGAATCACTCACCTGGTCTTGAGTCAACTCTATACATGTAAAGACATGTAGCGCTAAATAAGCTGAACATTTAAGTAAGTAACAGCTTCATCTGTAACTGTAGGCCCAAATGATGAAAAAACGTTATTTTAGGGGCCATAACCCCTATAAGGGATCATCTGACAACTTTGACCCTATGAAAACTTGGTAGAGCTAAATGAACTAAACATTTAAGCAAACAACAGCTTTTCTCTATCTGCCATAGTTTTCATTCACTTAGCCAAAAACATGAAAAAATGTCATTTGAGGGGCCATAACCCCTATGAGGGGTCATCTGATAACTTTATCCCTATGGAGGCTTTTGTAGAGCTAAATGAGCTGAACATTTAAGCAAGCAACAGTTTCTCTCTATCTGCTTTAGCTTTCATTCACTAAGCCAAAAACATTAAAAAACGTCATTTTAGGGGCTGTTACCTCTATAAGGGGTCATCTGACAACTTCAATCCTATGGAGACTTTTGTAGAGCTTTGTGAGCTGAACATTTAAGCAAGCAATAGCTTCTCTCTATCTGCTATAGTTTTCATTCCATAGGCCAAAAATTAGAAAACAAGAGGCTCCCAGGAGCCTTAATCACTCACCTGGTTGATGTAAACCCTATAAAGAACTTTGTAGAGCTAAATAAGCTGAACATTTAAGCAAACAACAGTTTTTCTCTTTCAGCAATAGTTTTCATTCTGTAGGCCAAAAATGTGCAAAATGTTATTTAAAGGGCCATCTGAACACTTTGACTCTATAGAGACTTTTGTTAAGAGCTTAATGAACTGACATTTAAGCAAACAACAACTTTTCTTTCATTATATAAGCCAAAAACATGAAAACATGTTAATTAAGAGGCTGTAATCCCTATAAGGGGTCATCTGACAACTTCAACCCTATGAATGCTTTTGTAGAGCTAAATGAGCTGAAGATTTAAGCAAGCAACAGCTTTTCCCTCTCTGATAGAGTTTTCATTCTATAGGCCAAAAACACTATTTTTCGCCTTTAAGGGACTGTATCCCCTATAAGGGGATCATCTGACAACTTTGACCCTATGAACACTTTTGTAGAGCTAAATGAGCTGAACATTTAGTCAAGCAACAGCTTTTCCCTATCTGCAAAAGTTTTCATTCTATAGGCCAAAAACACTATTTTTTCGCCTTTAAGGGGCTGTAACCCCTATAAGGGGTCATCTGACAACTTTGACCCTATGGAGACTTTTGTAGAGCTAAATAAGCTGAACATTTAAGCAAGCATCAGCTTTTCCCTATCTGCAAAAGTTTTCATTATATAGGCCAAAAACACTATTTTTCGCCTTTAAGGGGCTGTAACCCCTATAAGGGGTCATCTGACAACTTTGACCCTATGAACACTTTAGTAGAGCTAAATAAGCTGAACATTTAGTCAAGCAACAGCTTTTCTCTATCTGCAATAGTTTTCATTCTATAGGCCAAAAACACTATTTTTCGCCTTTAAGGGGCTGTAACCCCTATAAGGGGTCATCTGACAACTTTGACCCTATGGAGACTTTTGTAGAGCTAAATAAGCTGAACAAGCTTTTCTCTATCTGCAATAGTTTTCATTTTATAGGCCAACAAGGAAATGTGTCAAGATGACACTGATGCCCCGCTGGCAAATAAAATAAAACTGTTATTTTTACCAAATTTGCTAAGTCCAAGGGCCCTAATTTGGGTCAAAATCAGTGGACCGGAACGAAACTCGAACTTGACCTGTAACTCATCATGGTAGACTCACATACCAAAAATCTTTTGAATATATGCAAGGATGTGGAAAAAAAGTGCGGAAAACTTTTTTTTTACAAAATTTGCTAAGTTCAAGGGCCGTAATTTAGGTCAAAATCAGTGGACCGGAACGAAACTCGAACTTGACCTGTAACTCATCATGGTAGACTCACATACCAAAAATCTTTTGAATATATGCAAGGATGTGGAAAAAAAGTGCGGAAAACTTATTTTTACAAAATTTGCTTAGTTCAAGGGCCGTAATTGAGGTGTAAAATCTGTGGACCGGAACGAAACTCGAACTTGACCTGTAACTCATCATGGTAGACTTACATACCAAAAATCTTTTGAATATATGCAAGGATGTGGAAAAAAAGTGCAGAAAACTAAAGTGTGACGGATGGACGGACAGACCGACGGAAGGACAGACGGACGGACGGACGGACGGACGAACGGACCGAAAAACTATATGCCCCCCAACAAAGTTGGCGGGGCATAAAAACACTATTTTTCGCCTTTAAGGGGCTGTAACCCCTATAAGGGGACAACTGACAACTTTGACCCTATGAACACTTTCGTAGAGCTAAATAAGCTGAACATTTAGTCAAGCAACAGCTTTTCTCTATCTGCAATAGTTTTCATTCTATAGGCCAAAAACACTTTTTTTCGCCTTTAAGGGGCTGTAACCCCTATAAGGGGTCATCTGACAACTTTGACCCTATGAACACTTTCGTAGAGCTGAATAAGCAGAACATTTAGTCAAGCAACAGCTTTTCTCTATCTGCAATAGTTTTCATTCTATAGGCCAAAAACACTATTTTTCGCCTTTAAGGGGCTGTAACCCCTATAAGGGGTCAACTGACAACTTCGACTAAATGGAGACTTTTGTAGAGCTTAATGAGCTGAACATTTAAGCAAGCAACAGCTTTTCCCTATCTGCAATAGTTTTCATTCTATAAGCCAAAAACATGAAAAAACTTAATTTTTTACCATTAAGGGGCTGTAACCCCTATAAGGGATCATCTGACAACTTGGACCAAATGGAGACTTTTGTAGAGCTTTTGATGCTGAAGCAGTAGGGTGGCATTGGATTTCATCTATCTCTTATACTTTTTGATTTACAAGCCAAAACAGTAGTCTGACCCCCCTGGTCTATTTTTAGCCACGGCGGCCATGTTTTTTGACGGATCAAAAATCGAAACAAAAATTTTGTACAGGACATGCTAAGGATCAATCATACCAAGTTTCATTAAATTCTGTTCAGTAGTTTCAGAGGAGAAGATTTTTGAAAAATTGTTAACAGAGGACAGACGACAGACGACGACGGACGCCAAGTGATTGCAATAGCTCACATGGACCTTCGGTCCTGGTGAGCTAAAAACGCTATTTTAGGGGCTGTAACCCCTAAAAGGGGTCATCTGACAACTTCGACCCTATGGAGACTCGTAGAGCTAAATGAGCTGAACATTTAAGCAATCAACAACTTTTCTCTATCTGTAATAGTTTTCATTCTATAGGCCAAAAACATGAAAAAATGCTATTTTTCGCCTTTAAGAGGCTGTAACTCCTATAAGGGGTCATCTGACAACTTCGACTCAATAGAGACTTTTGTAGAGCTTTTGATACTGAAGGAGTATCGTGGCATCAGATTTCATCTATCTCTTTTACTTTTTGATTTACAAGCCAAAAACAGTAGTCTGACCCCCCCCCCCCCCCCCCCCCTGGTCTTTTTTTAGTAACAGCAGCCATGTTGTTTGGACAGCGGATTTTCAAAGAAAAGTTAACGACAGACGACAACTATGGACAACGACGGTCCAGGTGAGCTAAAAAATGAAGTATTGAGGGATTAAGTGAGGATGTCAAATTGAAAATTAAAATTTAAATGTTTTAATATTTAATCAAGTATCAGTATATTGAATGTATTGTGATTGTGCTTTGGCTACTTTTCTGTGTTCTATTGCTAATGTCTTTGGACACTTCATTTCACACCAGCTGATTGGATCCATATTGGCACCTAAAAAAAAAATAAGTAACAATCATTTTACCTGTCTAAATTTTTTAACCGTCTGCCCTTTCATACAAATTTCCTGCATTCTCAGAAACCTTACATAAGAATGTTTTAAAATTTGGTAGGGTGGTTTATTATGACATTCATTATGACAAACTGTACATCTACTACAACTTTAGACCTGTCAGACTTCTACTTCCTGTTTGGGACTGGACCAATATGAGAATTTACATTAAATTTTCTGCCAAGTTGTACATGAGAATGATTTAAAATTTGGTGGAGAAGTTCAGTATGACAAACTGTACATCCCAAGCATTTATCAGACCCGTCATTTCTCTTGGGTTAGAGCATACAAAATGCTTTATGGCTTCCAGTCATGTTTCTTCCTGTTGTTTTCATTTGTCCTTTAGACATATTTTGTGGTTGCCCTTTTCAGACTTATGACAATAGAATCCCATTGGAACCTATTTGCTTTTAAAGAATCAATTATCTACCTTAGGTTTTTCAGTACTGTCTTAGACATTTATGTGTATTGAATTTTAGCTTATTAACTTACCTGCTTCACTTGTAGCCATAACAACACCCAATTCATTCTCTGCTGTGGTCAGTAAATAAGAATGTGCATCTCCTAAGGAAAGCTAAACAATAGTCAAGGAAAATCATTTACACAGAACAAGCAAAATTACTTACTGTAAACGTGGAAATTTTCATGGGGTGATATTTTCGTGTTTTTGTGAATGTAACGTTTTGCGCGGGGGATAAGTTAGGGTTTCTTTAATTAATTTCAATCATGTACTTGGGAAATAAACCGTTAGTGTGGGAGATATTTTCGTGGATATATTCTTATTGCAAATTTAGTGAAAATAACCCCTAGGCAAAAAATGTCCATGTTTACAGTATGATTTATTAACAGAAGCAATTCCATGATTGTGTATTACAGAAGCAATTCCATGATTGTGATTATCATCATCATGCAAAAAAGTAAAAGGGCTTTACTTTGGTGGCTAATACTAAAGAACAATTACAATGAATAAAAGTATGTTTTTCCATTTTCTTGTGAAATGTACCAGTATGTATAAATAATTTCCTTTATTTGTTTTCGAAAATTACTTTATATAACAATGAAAATCTTCTTTTTCAAGGAGATTACAAATATTGTGGTTAGATTGACCCACAAACAGTCATGACAGTTCCTTATTGAGTATATAATATATGTGAAATAATGTTCATATCAAATAGCAACATGTTATACAAGTACTTTCAAAGTAAATAAGTCAGATGTAAAAAGGATACAACTCTTGCCACAATGATATCCCCTGGTCTAAAACATTTGTACATCTCCACCTAGATAAAAAGAAAAAGGAAAAATGTTAGTTTTTTCTTTTTATAGTTAACATTTCATGCATCTGTGAGCTTTTGAGTTCGATTATAAAAAGTTACTATTTTTTGCTATATTTCTTTCTTGTGGCAATGTGTATGCTTCATAAGTTTTCTGTTCTTGTATTATGATATGCATAAAAAAATATTTAAAACCTTGCCAAAAGTTATTTTCTTTGTCCTTTCAATTTTTTGGGCAAGATGCTGATTGTTGTAATGAGTATTAATGTACAAAAGAAAGTCATACCATTTTAATACCTATTTGAAAACTGCTTGCTTGCTAATTTGTTATTATTTTATTTTTAGATTCTAAAAAATTATTATGAATATTGGTAGACAAAAGGCAGGTCTTATACTGCTTATATTTTACATGCTTTTATCTATTCCAATTTTTTCAAAAAGTTTCTTCCCTGTTTTTCTTAAATTCAATGGTCAAACTCCCAAACATTATGAGGGGAAGAGTTTCCTGCTAATATGTACAACTATATATGGTGTTCTTATAACATACCAAGTTTTGTTAACTTTGGTTGAAAAGTTATGAAGGAATTGAGCAAGAACAATGATTCATTAGGATTTTGTTGAAACATCCTTCCATAAATTATCCTTGTTCAAAGGGAAGTAACAACTACAAAATTTTGATTCTCAAAATTTAAATTTCCTAGTTATATGCACAACTAAATTAGGTGTACTTGATACATATAAGGTTTCATTAAATTCTTTTCTTTAGTTTCTGAGGGTTTTAGTAAAATAACTTTGTGATGGTCCAGCAGGGTAAATGAAAATATGACTCCCCACAAAAAAGGGGGGCCAAATTCTTCTTTAATGTTTCTGAATTGCCACTTGATTGTGGGCTGTGTCGCGTACACTTATTCCATATCTAATTATTTTCAATTTTTCTTTTTTTTCAAACTTACTTTGTCTTTTTCTGTTGCTCTGACATCTTCTTTTCTACAAGCAGACCAAAAATAATGTAAGGAAATTCTAAGTCATATATTTTTTAATAGTTTAGGAAACAAATAGACATTATAACAATACTCAAACTTTTCAGAATCAAAACTTATTTTAGCACAAAACATAAGAACAGTGCAATTTATAATAAACATAGTATATACAACAAGTAAATGTGTATCATGTACAACAAAATGTCTGCTGTTTCATTGTGGATTTTATTGAAATAGCCCTGGTCCCTGATATTGATAGATCCTGATCTGGATATACATACCTAATTTGTCCTCTGAATGGCTCTTGTAATGCTGTTTTGCCAACACTGAGTATGTGGCATTTGCAAAATCTGGGATTAACATTTGTTACCTTAAAAAAAGAACAGGAATTTAATGAAAATTTCATAAAAAACTATCGACTTTGTTTCAAATACATGGAATTGCCAATCAGTAAATTAGAATGGTTGTCTTCCATGGAAGACGTATGTCGCCTGCATCTTAAAATATTTGATAAACAGGAAGTAGATGAGATACAGGCATAAAGATGCTATACACCATAAAGTACTAGAGGAAGCTAAAATATTAAGAGGTTGTGACATGAAGTTGCCTGGAAAACTGCAATGGAAATTTTTGTGACGCTGCAATAAGCAGGATGCAGGATGACAGATAGTGTCAAAGTTACTCCTATATGTGGCTTTGCAACATGTTGCAGGCGACATAAAAAACTCACATGTAAGGTTTATCTATACAAATCAAACAAAAGGGCTAATATTTAACCTTTTTGGAAGTTAAAGCATAAAATAAACTACACATTTGTAACATTTCTTAGTAAAGCAGAGCAGCCTATAAAGAAATCATTTTTACTTAACTTTTAAGTGTTTTACCAAGGCATTTTATTTCTGTTTTTCAAATCACAAATCACTCTTTCATGTGCAAGGCATTACATTCTAACATACATTTATATGAAATGTTCGCTAGGGGTATACATTTTTGTACAAGCTTTTATCAAGGTACACCGCGAACAGAACCTACTCTTGCTGTGACGATGGCATCAACTGAAGGTACTACATTCTGTTGAGCAGAACTTACCCTGGCTGTGACGATGGCATCAACTGAAGGTACTACATTCTGTTGAGCAGAACTTACCCTGGCTGTGACTATAGCATCAACTGAAGGTACTACATTCTGTTGAGCAGAACTTACCCTGGCTGTGACGATGGCATCAACTGAAGGTACTACATTCTGTTGAGCAGAACTTACCCTGGCTGTGACGATGGCGTCCACTGAAGGTACTACATTCTGTTGAGCAGAACTTACCCTGGCTGTGACGATGGCATCAACTGAAGGTACTACATTCTGTTGAGCAGAACTTACCCTGGCTGTGACTATAGCATCAACTGAAGGTACTACATTCTGTTGAGCAGAACTTACCCTGGCTGTGACGATGGCATCAACTGAAGGTACTACATTCTGTTGAGCAGAACTTACCCTGGCTGTGATGATGGCATCAACTGAAGGTACTACATTCTGTTGAGCAGAACTTACCCTGGCTGTGACGATGGCATCAACTGAAGGTACTACATTCTGTTGAGCAGAACTTACCCTGGCTGTGACGATGGCATCCACTGAAGGTACTACATTCTGTTCTATATTCCTCTTCACTATTATAACAATCTGTAATATAAATACATTATAAACACATTTGACCCACACTTAATCGATCTTTGGCAACGTGACGGGTGTGCTATTGCAAGCAGGAACTGCTTACTCTTCCGGAGCACCTGAGTTAACTCTGGTTTCGACTTGAGTTCGCGTTGCTGAAGCGGTTTTGTTGTTATGTGTGTGTGTGCTTTATGTTGTTATGTGGTTTGTTTTGTTGTGATGATTTTTTGTCTGCCGGTTTTGTCTTTGTCTTTACGGTTTTATGATACTGATTACCCCTTTGGTACATCTTTGCTTCTCTTATATCAGTTTTATATTTATTCTTTTCTGTGACATAAATAATGATTTTTTAAATCTATTAGAATAAAATGTCATGCACGTACATGAAAAAAAATGTAAAATTGTATGATATAAATAATGAATTTTAAATATTTTAGAATAACATACATGTACATGAAAAAATGTAAAAAAATAGCATTTGAATTCGCATTGCTGATTGCAGTTTAGTTAGTATACTGTTTCAATTTTGATCTAATAACTGATCAAATCAATCAGAATCATATCCTTAACTAAAACTGAAAATGATCTACACAAAAAAAAAAAAAAAAAAAAAAAAAATATATAAAAAAAAACATTTTGGGGACATCATCATACAAATAACAATACTGACATTTTTATGTTCTTTATTACCTGTCCATCTTCTGTTTTGTCAGTTTTAAGATATCCTGCAAGACTTGAGTAAATAAAACCATTTCTTTGATATGTTCCATTTCCTGCTGTGGTGCCATCTTCAACAGTACATATTCTTTGTCCTACCAAGTATTTTAATAAAATCAATTGATAAAACATTACAGAATACATTCATCTAATACAAAAACTCCTGATTTTTTGTGTGATTGTTTTACCCAACAAGGCTTCCACAACTGCATAACAAATTATATGCACCTATCATACCCACAATCGACATTAATCCGCTGTTTAATCATGTAGCCTTTGCATTCAACCAACCACAACACATGTACCATACAAATTAACAATTTTAAGTTGTGTTATTAATAAGAAGCTCTATTGGTTACAGCACTTAAGCATGATCAGCTTACTTCTCCCCATCTTCTGGAGCACCTGAGTCCACTCTCCTTATGACCAGGCATGGGGCGATCGAATTACATTGCAATGTAATGCATTGAATTACCATTACTTTGAGAAAAGTGGCATTGAATTACCATTACCATTACAAGGATTTTGAAAAGAAATGCATTGAATAACCATTACCTTAGCTAAGTAATGCATTGGATTACCATTACATTTTTATGTTCCGTTAACTTTGTTTGCAACATCCATCATACCTTAGTTTTAATTTGAAGCCATTTAATTTTGACACAAGAGTTGTTTTGACACTCAGCGGAATAAGTTGTTTTTACAACAGGGTAAAAAGAAAACATTTAATTATTTTGTGTTTGTATGGCTTCTCTTCAAATTTTTAAGATCAATATGTTTATGATTTCAGAATTTCATACCCGTAGCCAGGGGGGTTCGAGGGGTTCGGACGAACCCCCCCCCCCCCCTTGGGAAAAAAAAAATGAATATTATAGGTAAAAACAAGCTGAAATTTGGTTAAGCACAATAAAAAAAAGAAATATTTTGCAAATCGAACCCTAAATTGAACCCCGCTACAAAAATTCTGGCTACGGGTATGAATTTGCTATATATTTTTGAAAATTTTACTTGCCCTTCTTCATTTTAACATTTAATAATACTAATGCAATGTAATATATTTGTAATTCATGAATTACATGCATTTTTGAGAACATTTACTAACATTTGCATTACCCCATGCCTGCTTATGCGGTGAACTAATGTCTTCAGACGTATCACCTAAACTATCAAGATCAAGATTATGACTCGATATCTGTTTTCTGGTGATATTGTTTTTTTTATGTTGTGTGTTTCTTTGTGCTGTTTTTGTTCATGTTAACTGGTTAAGTCGTTGTTCTTTCGGATTTTTGACACTTGAATGTCCCATTGCATTCATTGGTGCCTGCCTCTTTGCTTGTTTTGCCTTTTGGTAGAAGGGTCTTCAGAAAATATTTTTACATCGATGAACAATATTTTTACAACTACAGGTAAATAATGGTAATGCCAACAGATTAAATAAAAACAAGTCTTTAGCTGGGGCCTTATTTTAAGACTCTTAAACAGATAAATGTGTATCTTTTTTTCACCTGGTACACAAATCCTGGGCGCTGACATCTTGGATTGTTCTAAATTAGGATGTAAAACAAAATTATCATATTATTTTTGAAATGCGATTTTACTTCTTAATTTTACCTTAAAAGTTTCAAATTGTCTCTATCTAACATTTTCTGTTATGAGTTATACTTTCTGATCATGAATATTTAACAAGAATTGACAAATGTCTAGGTTTGTTTCAAATATTTTCCCCTAGTTTCAAAATAGACTCTTCCCTTTGAACTTCCTGTTTTACTTTCACTTTTACTTTTGAGACTGGTTGCTGTCTATTTTTTTTTGTATCTAATATGGCAAAATCATTTGATTTGGCTGAGGTACTCTGTCTCTAAATTTAAACGTGATGGCTTTTTGCGCGCTAGACCCATGAGATTCAGGTCTTTTTTTAACGTAAAAGAAATTTAACAGTTTAACCTTTAAGAACTGTCAGCCAAATTTGCTGCACATGTGCAAATGAGTTAAAGTCCTGAAAAATGTTACCAATTTCCAGAATTAACAGTCAAAGAAATTTTCGTTCGATGAATTAAGTTTTTGTATCGCAATACTTTCCAAAATGCAAGTAGAAGGTCGCAAAACATATAGTTTGTCAGAAAAGTGTATCGTTATACCCTTAGCGAGGGGTGGCGTCATTGTCTTTTTCACACAAAACTAAGGGGATAAATGGCGCAATTGTACTGAAATTAGCATATTTTCAATTTAAGCGTCACAACATGCTGCATTGCTTCATCATAATTGCAGAAAACATTCAAATTAGTTTTGTTTTGCAACATGCAATTATTCTGTACTAATTTGCCACAATAGTCTTATTTGAACATATGACCTGATTTAGGGCCAAAATAGGCTGTTTTCTTGAACCTACTTCTTTATAGTTATCTGGTTTTAAATAAAAATTTTCATTTAGCCATTGTTATTTTGAGTGTGGCTGGTAATTTCAAACCATTTGAAGCTTTGGTTGAGTCCAGTTGGAGAAAAAAATACAATTTGCTCTACAGTACACCAAGAGACTTTCCATGACTGAACACTGACATAGACATTCCCACTCTTTTGGTGGTAAGGATTAACTTTTCACAGTAGTTGGTCTAATTAGGGGTCATAAAAACCCAGGTGGCCTAACTATTCTTGGTGAAATTTTTACCTGCACAGGATATGAGCAATAGAATTGCAATAGGTTATTTTTATGACAGGAAAACATCAATAGGATTAAAGGTCGTAAACCTTGACCAACACAGCAGTTTTATTGCCCTTTGTAGGTCTGACTTAGTGGTATCATGTCAGTAGTAGAAGGACTAAAGTATTATGTTTTATGTCTATGTCAGTGTTCAGTCACGGAAAGTCTCTTGGTGTACTGTATTACCACTTACTGACTTAGCGGACCAAATCTGCCAAATCAAAGATGTTAAAGGAGCTACATTTTTGTGGCTAAAACATCACATACATATTTTTATTCATTAATCATAAATAACATTAAATGAAAAACAGCACTACATATGTAAGAAGCACAGGCAAAAAAATGTAAAGAATCAGCATGGCATTGCATAAGTAATATTACAGCACATGCAAAACATATACACATTTTACCACCACAATTCGAAATACAATACACAGTCAGCATCATTTAACTTAAAAGAAAACAAGAAACACTAAACAGTGCAAAGTATAGTGGACTAACTGTAAAACATCTATAATACAGATGATAAACAGTAAGGCACCTATAAAGGGCACTTCCATGAGTGTTAGCTACCCTGAATTGACAGGTTTGACTGTACATGTATAAATCACTGGCAGATTTAGATGAGGTTTCTGAAGAATTTTACTGTCAAGAACGTTTTTATCCTACACTCTTTGTGACCCCCCCCCCACTTTGAAATTTTTTGGATCCACCCCTGTAAAGTCTATTATTTTTTTGTTGTTTTGTTTTTGTTTAGATTCACCAAGGAGGAGGATATGGATCTGAGTTTGATCTTGACTCCGATGCTGAAAGAAGAAGGTAAGTGTAAAAAGTAGAGAGGTACCAATGGAGCATTGGAATGTCAAAAGTCAAAGAAAATATTAGTTAACATATATAACAAGAACAGCACAAAGAAACACACAACCTAAAAACATATGTAGCAACTGAATAGCAATCAATAATGCGAGTTTAAGTTGTAACCAGAGTGAGCTATGGATGTTTGAAGTTAAAGCAATTGCATTTTAGATCAAATTCAATGAGTGTGTGTTTTTCAGGTTTCGTATTGCCTGGAAAAAAATAGAGTAGGTTTATACTGACTTACCGGTAGGCATTTTTTCACCTTGAGTGATTATGGGGACTAGATCTTAGAGTGTTTTATATGGCAAAAAAGGTTCAAATGAAAATCTAGGGTAGGTAGGGAAACCAGAAAGACACATACTTTTTATTTGGCCTTGCCAAACATGCCATACTAAATATTTTATAAAATTGGGTAAGGCAGAAATTTTTAAAACTTTGAACCAACATGCAAATAAAATTCAGTCAGACAGATAAAAAAAATCTATTTTGTCAAGTCTTGTTTTCCATGCATAAACATATCAATTTAGGGGCATATCCTATCTTTTTAATCTGTTTTAAAAGTGATAATTGTATGCTTGTATATTACATGTATGTCCAACATTCTCAGTGGAGTTATTGAAGATGTGTTAAAGACATGAAATAAGAATGTGACCATGTTTAACATTTTAGGGAAAAAAGGAAGGATCTGCTGCCCATAAAGAAGAAATCGAGTGAAAAAGTAGCAAATAAACGACAGCTAGAAGAAGAATATAGCAAGTATGCACTTTTCCCCATTTCCAAATTTCAATATCATTTTGTTTTGATAATGGTGCTCTTCATATTCTTGTTTAATATTCAGCTATTCAACATTTGGATAGAGTGTACCGTTTTTTGAGTCTAATTAATAACAGGTGTTGAATACTGTGGTTTCATTATTATTAGTGAGGCATCAATATTTATAGCTTTCGTGGTTGTCCTTGGCCTACAAAATGGGATACCCCATGAAAAGGAAATTTAGCATTGATATGTATGCTGCAGACTTCAGATCCAGAGTCCACAAACTGATCCTTACCACAGTAAAAGAAACGTTTGAGTTGTAGCAAAATTTATTGCCTGGAATTTTGTTGTAATTTTGATTATTCATAGACAAATCTTACTTTAGATTGTTTGCCTGACACTTTCATAACTTTGTTATAATGTATTTTGTTATTTTAAATTGTTTTATGTACTAAATAATAATATGTTTCTTTCTTTATAGAGAAGAATGGAAGAATCAAAGATTTCATGTCCTGAGTATGGATGCTGTATCCTTTAATACATGTATGCTGATTGATCATAAAATGGAACATGAACAGAAAATAAATTTACAAGAAAAAATCGTAAAATTCACACCTCTTGGTTTATACATTTACCCTGTATTGGCCTTTTCCATTGTCTTTAATTTTAGACTTGTAACTCAAATTTGAATTTCTTTAATTAGAAAATAAACACAAGATCAAGCATGTTTAAAACTTACCGTACATTTAAACACTTTTTGGAATCTTAAATTGGGCTTTGCTCGATTATAGGTTCCAAGCACTTTGAACACTCTGCACAGTAATCCAGCAGATCAGAACATCTGCGCAGAAAATGTTCTGTCTGTTCCATCTGAAGAGTTGGTGTAGTTGGAACAGTTACAAAACCAGATGGTGGCCATTAAAACAAATGAGTAAAAAGAAATTATTTATTAGACTGTTTGTTTCACTTCTTATTAGCAAAAAATGAAGAACAAAGCTTAAAATTTATATTTTTTTTGTTATTCACAAATGCGAAAGTAACATTGAGCGTTTATTTGTCAAATTTAGGGTTAAATGAATTTGAATTTAATTAGGCACTTCCTGTTCTGTAACTGCTCCATTATGTTTTATAATCAGTGTTCCACAGAACAAACAGAACATGTTCTGCACAGCCTTGGTAATTAAAAAATAAAGCTCTACTAATTGAACAATTATTGTTTTCCTGACATTATAAAAAGTTTGCCAGACACAAGAAATATATAAATGATTATATGCTGTACTATGGTGGATCAAAAGCTGACTTTCAAAGAGACAGGTATGATTTAACAAACTTAATGTAGTTACAGAATGCACTATTTCTGTTAAAAAAAAGTTTTTTGGATAGAGGATAGAAATTCAGGGTACCATGTCATAAAGCAATCACTAATTATTGTGCTTGATATTCCATGCAAGTTAAATGGGCTTTCACATTAAAGCTAACATTCACTTTATGAAACGCCACCCAGGACACTGAGTCTTATAAATTAAGTGTAAGATGGGTCAACTCTTACATCTGTTCTCTGCCATTTACTGTTAATTCATAATACATACTCCATCCACTGGATAATTGATTACAGGTCTTGTGCAATCTGTAACTTAAAAATCTGAACATGGCATCTTTGTGAAATAGTACTTTTTAAAAATGTTCACTTCACTTTTTCAGAATGGTCTTATTCAAAAAAGAATTTTTCATTGGCATGTTTAAAAATCTGTAAAATTGCTACTCAATAATTAAGTTGTTGACTTTCAAAGGTGAAAATATAACTTATGGGTATTAAACTTGTTAATGCAGTGGACAGTTCCTGAATTTTATATTATACATCAAACTAATGATTTAATGTACATTTCAGTTCTAAAGATAAAAGAGACATAGATATCATAAGAGAAAATCACAGATTTTTGTGGAATGAAGAAGATGAAGCAGAAGAAACTTGGTAACTTAGTTCAATATTTCCCATTTTGTGTTCTTTGTACAAAGCATATTTCTGATTCTCTGACAACAATCGCTGGTCTATGAATAAAGTGACTTATTCCATTCATTTAAGCCAAAGTCATGTCATAGGGGACATGTATTGTGTTTTATTCTTAACTCAAAATATGTCTGAAGTAAAAATTTCATGGTGCATGAAAAAAAAAAGATACATGTTTGTTGAAGATGTTTTTCTTACCTTTTTAAAGGATTTTATATCGAATTGAAATTTTGTATTATGTGTTAAATCTAATTGAGTTATTTTTCTAATGTACTGCATTAATCAACATTTCCTGTAGCTTTTAAGTATACTTAAATATTTCCAAAAGTCTTTTCTGTCTATAGACAATACATGTAATAATAAGGATTTTCAAAGTTAAGGCTTTGGTGTAGGTGGAAATTTTGTATCTTTTTCTAAAATTTTTGCTTTGTCATTCCAGTTGATTTGATGAAATATCCTATGTGGAGAGATTTTCTCAGTGTTTACACTGTATTTCCAAACTGTTTGCTATTCTCAGACCTTGTTTATAACTATGGTAAAAAAAATATAAAAATAGCATTTATTATTTATTTTAATAGGGAGAAGAGACTTGCAAAGAAGTATTATGATAAATTGTTTAAAGAGTATTGTATAACAGATCTTAGCAGGTACAAGGAAAACAAGGTGATGTTATTTAAGATTTCTTTAGTTAATGTGTAGATAATGATATTGGCAAAAAAAATTTATGCCCCACCTACAAAAGAAGATAGGCGTATAGTGTTCCAATCCGTTCATCTATATGTCTGGCTGTTTGTCAGTCTGTCCTTTCAAATCTGATATGAAATTATGAATCATTAGATTTATACAGATATGCATCAGGATATGAACATGCTATTACTAAAAATCAGGGCTGTCAAGTTTTCAAAATGAGAATGTGTGAGATCAGGTAAAAAACGATAAAGATCAAAGGCAGCAAACTAAAGATCAAAGGAAAATGCCGCCGATTTGGTCCAAAAATGTGTGAGTCTCACGGCAATTGCGTGGGACTTGACAGGTCTGAAAAATAATTATAAAACTTTCCTCTTGACACCTACTTAAGGGATTAGTATTTGTCGAAAAACGATAAAAGCAGGACATAATGTCTTTTGGACGAATTCCTATTCATAGACTTTAAATCAATGCTATTGTTCCTTAAAACATATGTGTTTTTCAAAGTAGACTTATCAGAATGTATTTGAAATTTGTTTTTAAAGACTTGATATTATATTGTGTTCCTTGCCAAGTTGAGATATTATACATCACAACATATATTTTCCCGTAGGTTGCTATGAGATGGAGAATAGAAAAGGAAGTTGTTGATGGAAAAGGTCAGTTAAGTTCATATAGACCATGATATAGGCATTCAGAGTTGTTAATAAAATTTGAGTTCTTTTTTGAAATGTTGTTTTTTAAATGGGCCAAGGGAGATAATCATTACAAATTCTAACATCAAGAAAGAAAAACTTTAATAACATCAGCTGGTGACCTTTTGAATTTTTAACTGGACATTTAGGATGCACTATTATTTTTCATTCTGACCTATTAATTACCTAATAATTTTTTTAATCAAACTGATGATTAGTTTTTAGGTTGAAGGCATTAAAAACATACAAAATATTTTTTAAAAGTTTCACAAGTAGTATCTGAGAAGTTTTAGCATTTAACAGGTTTTTTTTCCATTTTTTCAGGTCAGTTTTCTTGTGGCAACAGAAAATGCAATGAATCTCGTGACTTGAGGAGTTGGGAAGTAAACTTTGGTTATGTGGAACATGGTGAAAAGAAAAATGCTTTAGTTAAACTTAGTAAGTGTTGGTATAAGAAAAATTATCATTTGATAAATGATAAATATTCTTGATATTTCTGATAAGGTTAGACAGTTGAAATGATTTATTTTCACATCCAAATTTCACTCCTTTAGTTTTATGCCCAACCTACGAAGGTAGAAGGGCCAAAAGTGTTCAGCACTGTTTGTGTTTTCTTTCGTTTGTCTCAAATATGGTTTACCTTTAGGTTTAAGTTGATTTTCCATGTCATGGAGATTTATGGTGTAGGTAATATTCTTGTTTTGCAATTTTGTTTAGCTGTGCAAAAGCTTCTATGATTTTTCAACTTTAATGACTTTTGATACATTTTCTTTGGCATAAATTAAGCTTATATTTGAAAGAAGTTTCATTGTACCATATAAGTGCTATCAGACAATACCAATTTCATGTTTCTTACACATACATGTATTGACCTTAATATTTGATCATCTGTTAAAAATAACATTGTACATGTACTAGCAAACATTATTTTTGACAAATCTGTAAATATTTCTCTTTCTGTACAAATGTAAAACCTATATTTTTTCACTTAAATGTTAGTTAAAACATATTTATTTTTCCTGGATTGGGTAACAAGCTTAATGCTTCTATAAATCCCTCTCCAGCCTGCAGTTAGCGAGTTTGGCCTTTGTAAACAGCCCCCATTGAGCCTACTCTTATCAAGCTCTACAAAGGGGTCTTTAACATGCACAGGGTATTGCTCTCCCCATACACGGGGCAACCTTTTTGTCCCTTCCGAAGAACTAACATAGTTTCTTGAGACCATCCTCGCAAATGGTGTCAAGAGAGACTCGGAAAATCAGTTCATGACATTTTCACCCCTGAAGAGGATTGAACCACAAACCTTGGTGTAAGCAGCCTAACCACTACACCACCAGCTCTCAACAATGTTAATACATAATTAAAAAATAAATACTACATCATTAGTTATGACTCACTTTTAAAGTATTTTCTTGTAGGATTGTGTCCAGACTGCTCATATAAACTGAACTACCACCATAGGTTAGTATATGTGCAATACTTGTAAAGTGGCATAGTAAGTTTTAGTTAGTTAGAGAAATAGACTTCATGTTATTATCATGTTGTTGACGGATGTTTCAACTGCACATGCTGCATAGGCCACTATCAGCTGGTAAATTTTGACCGGCTATACAAGCGGCGCAAGATGGAAGCAAGGTACAAGAATTTTTGCTAAACACTTTTATATTAAGATATGGTTAAAAAAATGTTAATT